>MU158715.1:1457405-1484439 GCA_015888305.1 Antheraea pernyi
GGATTTCCCCCCATATTAAAAAAAAAAAAAAAAAGGTGGGTATCCGGCGCTCTCACTGACCGAACGAAACGCAACAATGCAAGCACTGTTACTTCACGTCGGTTTTCTATGAGGGGGTGGTACTACCCCGGACGAGCCGACCCATTCATGCTGAAACCAGTAATAGTTTCAGCGTGGCTCTACCACCATTAAACTGACACACACAACATGCCCATCGAAGAGACCCCTAAGCGGTTTTCGCGGTGCTGTCCATAGACTACCTTTTAAAACCTCTCATATTTATGCGAATGTGCCGTTTTCGAGCATTTGTAGGTAGTTTCCGTATTGTCTCTTATATTTATACTGTTACTGTACGAAGTGAAGTCTCAACAAATTCAAGAACTATAGAAAAAGGCGTCAACAATCATCGGTTATACAAACAATTATAGTTGTATGATTTGCACATAACTGGAAGCTAATGTAGAACAGAACTGAATGGCAGTATTGTTCCGTGTGAACCGTAGTGTGACTCAGGATAGTAGTAACGTTGCAGATTATTTAGATAACGTCACTGAACTGGTACAAGGTGAGGGCGTTGTTACTTACGATTGTATCTTTCTGTATCTCATTGTCATTGATATAGTGGATTTATTTTATTTTAAACTAGTCGATGCCCGTGAAAATGATTTCATTGTACCTTTCTAATACAAACCGACTATACGTTGTTCGCCTGACGAGGCTTTATAGCTTCATCGGACTTTTTTGGGCGAGCGCTTATGAAACTCAGCTGTAAGGCAACAAGCTCAAGGTCAACTTCAGCTTGAACTGTTGCCTTTATTGCAACATCACGAATCCGACTAAGCTATCTAAATTATTCATACATATCATATTATCATACGAGCAGACAGAAAACATTCTTCATATCCTTTCTTAAACAGACACAAGCAATGAATATGAATACAATTATAAAGTCAATTTACAAACCTACCCAAACTTTTCACTTCCTAGTTAAATATAATAACCGTGTGTGTTTGTGTACTTTAGGTTTATTTGTGTAATATTAACAGTTTGATATATATGTACGTTCTAAATTTTATTAATCTTAATTGTGTAATAAGTAAGCCACTTACGGCACTAACAAGAAATATACTTTGTATAGAATTTTTGTTCGATTAACCACGACACAGGGTTCAGTTCCTAGTGTAGGAATCTTCAGTTGATTTTTATGCCATCTAAATTTATACATTATATAAGTAACTCAGACACATATGTGATCCTTGTGACAACTTGGCTAAGCTAACAACAAACCTCGAAAATTAAGGGAAAAATAAGTAAAACCCTGCCACCATATGTATACCTACTGCGTGTGTGTGCACGTAAGTATAGTGATCTGTGTTGCGTGTGTTGTATTCAAGTACTCAGTGAAAATCTTCAGTGCCACATTCTCGCATTAGCAGCGTGCTCGAGGTCTCCACTCCGGACGATCGAACCTAGGTTTTATTGTATCATGTAAAGTACCTGATTTATCTAGATTAATTGTGGGCTCTCTTTATTTAAAAAATAAATATTTTATCATAGTTAAATTTACGCCTATAACACTTTTACTGCTTTTTAAGTTACCTCTGTTAAAATTTGTCATTATTGTAAAAGCATCGTCAAAATTTTCACCCGACTCGAAGTGCAAACAAATAAAAGACACTTCAATGTTATTTATATGTATAGATAGCATTTTATATATACACAAAACGAATATATATCCAAAACGAAGGAATTTCATCCTTTTACGTAAGAAGCTCCGTGTCTAATGGTAACAGTTGATATGTTTCGTTTATTATCTTGATTGCCACTTATCGGTATACGAAGGAGGTTTTTACGATATAAATAACACATGAATGTAAACAATGAATGATGAACGGGAACGAAATGGCTTTACTTGGAAATAAATAGACAATAGAAATCAATTTGCCGGTGAGTGTTGCCACCGTGAAGGCATCTTGAATACAAATTCCATGCCGGTTTCTCGATACATTTCGATTGTCTGAACGTATTTATTTACATAGTAGCTTTTGCTCGCGGCTTCGCTTTTGTTAACGGGCATTTTACATATCCTTCAGGATCAGTATTTTTATCTGGACGAAGGATACTCTATGTCCTTTTCTCTTCTCCTGACAACGTGTATACAAAATTTCATGATTTTCGGTTGAGTAGTTAGGGTGTGAAACCGTAACAAAAAAAAAGCAAACTCGCATACGTATTTACAATATTATTTAGGACTAGGATAATACAAAAATTCATTAATTAGTAATGATAAACAATATTATATCATGTTATATTCGTTCGTGTAACGTTGTGACTCAAGATCAACAGTTGATCTAACTTTATTTAGATTAAAATTTATGACGTGTGCTTATCCAGTAAACTGTTCATTAATAAAGGGTAAAAGAATATGTTTATTTTTGCTAAGGTACATTTTTTCTCATTCATGTACCATGAGTAAGTGCCAAAGAAATGCAAAGAGTAAGTAAAGACATTAACACCGCCAAACCTGTGGCTCGCGCCCAAAAACGAACGACGACAATTATGTCAAAGTATTGATAAGAGGATTGAATTTTTCCAAGCCGAGGTGTGCCGTGCACCCTTGAGCTAGCTATCAAATAAAATCGGTTGAGTGCCTTAAGCGCTCGCCTTAGTAGTCTGGTGAAGCTGTTAAGACTTGTTAGGTCAATAGCGTAGTCAGTTCGAGAAAAAAAAAGATTGAATTTTCCTTTAAAGAATACGCATTATATATGTCGAACTTTAAAACTGTAAGTGTCATCTTTGATCCTGTTATTTCTGAACATACTGCAGACGTCAATAATAGACATTGTTCTTGTGGTTTTCGCACGAAATATTGACGTAATATGGATACTCGGATTTCCAACTAATAGCGCTCGAGTGCTGTTTGAATATTTATCCATTTTAGTAAAACAACTACATTGTGGGGTTCCTGTTTATTTATAATCTTGTAAACAGATGATGACCTAACTATTAAAAGGTAAAAGAAATTGGACATCAGAAAATAAAATAAAATGTATACAACAACTAGATTATCTTTTATCTATAAAGAAGGTGATATAAAACAATTCAGGACATTTATCTCCTATTTCTCGCTTTGTTTTGTATTGTAGCTATTGACCAACGTAATGTATTCACTTTAAAAAAAACGAAATAGTTATTTTCATACCTACAGTATTTGACGCTCCTTACGTTTTTTATAATATTTGTATAATACTCAATACAGAGAAACACGTGAAGAAAATAGTTTGCATGGCTTATTAAGATCGAATTTCAACCATCGGGTGATCACTTGTAATGTATAATATGACAATGCAAATCTATTATTAACACTTTGTCTGCCAAACCTTAATCACACATTTCTTATAGGACCCCACGGACGAAGTTTTGGAATTGTTAAAGAAATCGAGCGCTCCAGTCACACCAATGACCATTGCACTGTCGCGTCACAAGAGAAACCGTGGCTGGTTATAAATAACCAACGGGGCAATCGAAGTGTTAACATTATTTATATGTATAGGGCTATATTACCCTTAATGGGCTAGCAACGCACTTGCGACTCCCCTGGTGTTACAAGTGTCTATGGACGGAGGTGATCGCTTAACTTCAGGTGACCCGACCCACCTATTCGTTTGCTTCTATACAAAAAAAAAGCTTAACTAAGTGGTTAAATTGCATAGTTACTGGCATTATTTTGAAAGAAAACTTTAGGTAATAAATTGTTCTAAATAACTGTCACGTACAGTTAAAAAATGATCAACGTTTCACATATTTTCATCACAATCTGTAGTATAAAGCCGCATAAGTTTATTACATTATAATTATATACCGTAACTCAATTTCAAATCTATCCCGTATTGTATGCTAGATTCTCACATAAATTGCTCTCTATTAAGTACGCAAAATTACTACCGCGCTACACTAGTAACTGTCTTTACTTTTTTTCAAGTTGTTCGCATTCCAGACATTTATTCTACCTTCAATATATCAAATGTAACACTACAGTAAACTATTGGCTCTTTATCTATCTTATGATTTCTACCTCGATAAATTCAAATCGTAATTAAAATTTAAGATCTAAGTAATAGTGCTTTATTTTGTATTGTTATTTTTATGTCTCAGGTGTGTGTTAAAATTCAGTTATCGTCCATTTTATTCTACCCATGAGTGAAAATAGGTAAAAACTAGTTCCTTTACGTTTTTTGTATTTATACTTGTAAAATAATTAACTTTTACTCGGCTAAAATGTAATTAAATTGGTGGTAGTTGGATTTTAATTCACTCGTAAGTTGTAACCTGTTGGTTACCCATCTCTTCTAATTTCAAGCACATCACAGGTTACATAAGAATATCCTACTCGATATCATCATTTTATTCTTATTTAAGTCGTGTAAAGGTTGCACAGTTTTTATATGTAAGGTGTTTGTTTCGATATTATCTCTGATACATAAACTCTATTGAGTAAGAAAATAAGAAAGAGTGAAAGTGCTATATTTCAGCTATCAAATTCAAATGAAAAACAAATCAGTATGATTTAAAACAAATCACTTCACCTCCAATTATCTAAAAATGATTCTTATTATAATTCCAAAAGACGACAATCATTACGGACATTGACAATAGATGGCAGTCTTCAAATAGTTCTTGTAGTTTTTAATTATAAGTATATAGTATACCAGGTGACTGTTTAGACAGTAGCAATATTTCTGGAGCACACTCTGCACTCGATACTCGTTCTAAATCAATTAAAAAAATATGTGCTTATTATTTGATCTAATTATCTAGAAAAAAAAAATAAACAATCCTCTACGCGTCTATGTTAAAGCACAGTGTCAATGACTGTAATTTCACTTTTTCTTGAAAGGGAACCTGGGAACATCAGGAACAAAACAAAAGGGTTTATTCACCCATTGTAGCTTTTGGCACCGGTGAGTGCACTTAGGTTTATTATTTTATTTACATGTTTGTGTTTATACTTTTGAAAGTCTTAGAACAAGCTTTAACTTAGATTTTCTTGGTTGTTTATTAGTATTTGTTTTAATATTATTAGAATCCTAAAATACTGTGAGCATCTAAACAGTTACCTGGTATAATATAGTTGGCTGTATAATTAGTTATACAAACACAAATACATGTTGTTACATATTAAATATGACATTGATAACCACATCACCATGAAAAATGCAGAATTTATACTATTCATTTAGCTTTAGCCACTAGATGCCGCTGCAGTGCATCCATATCTGTACCGTTATACCAAACGCCTTGAGACTTAGTTCATGTAGATATTTGAACACGACGAGTATTTACACAAGACCAATTTTTCTACAACAACTATTTATAAGAACGAAATTTTAATAGTAGCTATAACAATTGATAATAAAACGCATGCTAAACAACGGTCGAAACAAAATAAAAGTAGTAATGACAATAAAAATAAATAAGCGCACATTAATTTCGTTGTCCACAGTTTTTGAATTTCAATATTCTCGCAAACCCCTAAATAGTAAAGACAGAAACATAAATCAAGCCGTCATTAAAAACATATTACGTTGTAATTACCTTAAACATTAGTAGACACACAAAAAGTATACCATTACGTTAATCATTTTTACGAACTATTCTAAAAATTACATGCTCCCAAAAAGCTATAACTTGGAAACGTAGTCCTTTTCCATTACGGGATTATAAAACAAACTAAATCCAGATTAAAATGTATTATACATAACCACGAAAATAAAATCACATTTACTGATAATGTGTTCTACAATTAGTGTCCGCCCGTTGAACGCATTTTTTGTAACGAAGTTCCTTCACGCGGCTCGCAATAGGAGTGAATGGTAGAAGTCGTCACGTAAGAAAAAAGCGTTACGCGATCTCCACACTACTATCTCTGTCTCTGTCTATTTCATTGTATATGGGTGTGTATGTTTTTGTGTTTGTGTATGTTTGAAGACTGGTATCTATTGATAATTTTTTATGTAATGTATTTTATAATTCACTATTTCATATTTAATATATTAATGTTTTTCCCGGAATATTGAATGATTTTTTTTTAAATTTAATTCCTTATTTTACGTTAAATAACTTCGTTGCTAACGACAATACCCTCCCTGACCGCTAACTTTTTTTTTACATTCTTCTTCAAGTCCTGGGCTATCTCCATAGCATATTTAATTAAGATACATTTAAAGGTTTTTTTATTATATGTATGCTATTTATTCACTCTATCGATATACGATCAGAGACAATTGCAGCCAACAACGTTTTTACCAGCGCACAATACTCTTATTATTACTATTAACATCAAAACGGTTCATTAGTTTGGTCACGAAAAGGTAACAAACAAATAGACAAGCAGAGATACTTTCGCATGTATTAAAGTGTAGATTAAAACATGTTTTCAAAGTACATGTACCTATATGCCAAACGAAAAATATTAAAAAAAAAACTACAAAATTAATTATGTTAGCAACTTAATACTTAACCACCTTTCATACCACGTTGATAATAATTAATTTATATAAAATGAAATTACAAATTTAATAACAATACAGAGTAATTGGAATGCAATAGTTATACAATTATATTTTTAATAAAATACCACATGAATTAATGTAGCAAGAAAATTTATATTTCTCGAGTTGGATGTTTAAAACGTTAGTATTCCGCTGCTAGACATACTAACTAAGCTCATTCGAGTGCTAAATGCCTTCCTGCGAGACTCACAGGAAGGTCTATCTCATTACAAAGTATAAGCAGTTGATTGAATCACATACATAATAGACAAGGATGCACCCTTTTATCAGGTATAGCGAGATTATTGTCACCGGATTCCATATAAGAAACTCGTTAGACTTTCCAACTGTATAACATTTAGTACGAGTATAGAGTCCTGTTAATCCAATATTAGTATCTTATATTACGGATGACTTAAGTTATGTGAGTGAACTTCTTTTAATTTACGAAAAGGCCATCTATGGTACGCCATATATAATAGTAATATCGAAGTCAGTTTTATCGAGTTAAAATCAATTTGTGAATATTCTTACGATATCGGATCCTTCAAACGTGGCGCGAAGGGACTCTTTTGCAAGTTGGCATGATGATGACAACTGCCTTTTGTATTTAACGATAGTCTGTACCATACCAAGACTGTACCATACTTCCCATCAGATATTATGTAGTTATTTTACCGAACGGGTATAAAAACAAAAAAATAATTTTTAAATAAATCTTGACATATATAGATCCGAATAGCAAATTAGTGGTTTATTTTCTTGATGAGAAAGATGAATCAACAAGCAAATGAATAAATTCATAGAGTAAAATAAACAAACCTTTTACAAAGAAGTTCTACAAAACGTTACAATGATATCTTCTGAACATTTTTCAACATTGTACATATTATACAAACGATTAACTGCAACAGTACACAATGTTATTTTTTCCCACACAATGCGATATAAATCAACACGCGTATTAAATTTCCGTGTTTTTAGGTCCATGAGCTGGGCAACGATGTATACGGACGTGTTGTACCCTCTCACAGTCGAACAGTTGTTTACTTAACCAAAATTAAACAATATCTTTTTATGTAACTTCTTTCTTACATATTATTAAGTATAAAAGAACACACAGTTCAACAGGCCAAAGGATAGTAAGTAAATTTTATACTTTTATTTAAAAATTCGTGATCCTTAAACGGTTTACAATATAGAGATAAAAACAAAGGAGGTCACATAAGTAAAGAAGCTTTTCTATCTGTGTATCAAACTTCGATCAACAGTTGCTATCGTTGACAGTAACATACTGATTAAAATATATAGTTAATATTAGTTCGTTAAATCATTAATTATAAGATAATTATTATCGAGTCCTAAGAAATACAAATAAATTTGTAAAATTTTAGCTTCACGTCCTTATTCCAAAAGGAAACATCGTAAAATATTTATAACTCTGAACTTGTAAGTTTCGTTTACAGCACAATGCATCTGTCGTGGATAAATCATGTCATAACTTGCAATTAATATAATACAGATACCATTGATGTATAAAAACCCAAGATGCACATTCTCGAATAAACATAACCGTCCCCAAAAACATCTCTGCATCTTGCATCTTGGGTTTTTATATATCAATGAGAAAGAATTATAAAACAAAACATTTAACCAAAAAAAAAGCATGTAATTATTTTGTATACTTATGCTATTTTATATAAAGCTTTATATTAACACTAGCCTCTGCCCGCGACTTCGTTCGCGTGGAATAGTTACTTTGGGCAAACGCTAACACGCAACGGAAGTTCTCAAGAGGAAAGAATACCCCGATTTTGAAAAATTCTTCATTGGTGCTCCGTTCCTATTGATCTTAGCGTGGTGATATATATAGCCTATACCTTTCTCGATAAATGAGCTATATATACTGAAAGAATTTTTCAAATCCGACCAGTAGTTTCTGAGATTACCCCCTACAACGTCACAACGTCACAAACTTTATAATATTAAGTATAGGTGAGAATATCGGTATAAAGGCTAATTAGCTGAATTTAAAGTCTCATTTAAACTTCTTACCAGACATTAGACAAACGTTTGCTTTAAAGTCGGAACAATACGATTATATACCTGTGTGAGGTGTAATCTTGATTTGTAAAATTATAAATTAAAATTATTATGTAAATTAAATTAGGTGATTTAATATAACGATAATAAGAGATATATAAAAACTAAAACCTTGGTTTTGCCAAATCAGTGCCACTGAATAGTGTCAAATATACTTACAAATTGCAACATTGTCATATTACGATTTTATGGCATTAACGATTCACTGTACAGAAACTTCTAATATTAACTATATGTATATCATTCAACCATCAAATACACCAAAACAGACTTTTTTTTTTTTTTTTTTTTTTAATTATGGCAAAGCGTGACTGCCGCATCTGCCAGTGTCTTGTTTTAAAAGTACATAGTAAGGTACTACTAAATTTTAAAGTTAGGGAAAACATCTAGAATAAAAAAATAAAAAAAAGAGAAAAACAGGAAATTTTGAAAAGGATCAGTAGCAATGTAATTGTTGTAGGGAAAAAGAAGGCGCTAAATTCTGATACTATTTCTCGTCATAAATGAAACTAGTGCATGATAAATGTCTATATTAAGAGTATGAAGTATGGTAGTTATATTAGTAGGTAAAGGGACATGAAAGGACAATAATTGACTAAACAACACAGAGTGATCGTAATTACTACAAGAAAAAATAAGGTGGTTTAAATCACCAACTTCGTAACCACAACTACAGGTAGGACTTTCTATGATTCCAAGTTTAGCGAGATGTTCCGGTGTACACACATGACCCAAGCGCATCCGTATCAAAATTGATGTAGGAGTTTTGTCGAACTTACATTTATAGAACCATGGTTTTGTGGGTATTGTCGGTTGAATACGATAATAATATTTACCTTTTGACTGACTATTAACTGCCCAGAGTTCATTCCAAGAATCCCAGAGATGAACTCTAGGCAGTGCCGCTAGGTCATGACTATAATTTTTATATGGGAATAAGTCACCACAAATCACAGCTTGTTTCGCCAACTCATCCGCTCTTTCATTTCCCATTATTCCACAATGACTAGGAATCCAAACAAAAGAAATACGATATCCTCTTAAGTAACATAGATGAAGCTTAGAACGAATATCTATGATCAAAGGAAAATTAAATTTATTTTGGAATGGAGGTTTATGTAATGCCTGTAATGCGCTTTTAGCATCTGTAAAGATAACTGTTTTATGTAACTTCATCAGAAGCACATATTCCACTGCTTTAAATAAACCAAAACATTCACCCGTAAATACGGATGACTCAGGAGGCAGTTTAATTTTTTGAACAATATTGTACTGGGAATGATATACACCAACACCTACACACCCAAAACGAGATTGTTTTGATGCGTCGCTATAAATATGATGCCAATGAGACCACTTACTATGTACTATAGAATTAAAATATGGACTGGCACTTTTATCATGTGGTCCTATGTCTAAATTAAAATAGATATTAGGAGAAAAAAGCAAACTATCAAAATCAGCACAAAATATGGGAAGACAAGGAGAGTTATGAATTGGTGCCTCTATCTTTTGCAATTTTAGGAGACTATTAATCAAACATGGACGGGATTTGCAAGTCCAATATGAAGACAATCTAATGAGACCACTTAAACAATGTAACTTAGCTATAAGGGAGTGAGTAGATAACTGTAGAATTCGACACAGAAATTTATCCGACAAATATTGCCGTCTTAAACACAACGGAGGATCACCACATTCAACCTGCAAAGCATTTATAGGACTCGATCTCATTGCACCAGATATTAGTTTCAAAGCCTTCGATTCAAAAAAAACCATTCATTTTAAACACAGCTCTTGGCTTAAGCCAAGTCTCAGATAAAGAAACTAAAATCGGTTTATATTTGTTTAGCAAATAAATCAAATCACTTTTCTTGTTGGTGAGGCTTCGAGCATTCCATTGAATTATCAGATGATCCATTATTGGGTAAATTTAAGTAGGGCAAAAGAGATGTAACCTCGTTGGTCGGTATTATTTGGGACTGAGTTAAAAATTTAATAAGAGCTATAATAATTTTACCTATAGAAAGATCATCATTTTCATTTGTATTTTTTAGAGCACATCCATTTTGTGAAGAAGTTGTGTTGTAATCTTTTATAAGTTCTCTATGTTCTAGTTGGTTATAACCATGATTAACTTTAGGTGTTCTACGAGGTTCTCGATACACTGTTTTTTTATATGACACTGGAGTAGTTTTCTTATCAGATTCAGAACTAATAAATCTAGGCACATTTGAAGCAAGAACATCAGAATACGGACGGGAAACAGGATGATGCATTTTTGATGCTTCTGGATAAGACATACAGTTTTGAGCCATTGTAATTTTAATTTGTTTCTGTCTATTGTACTCTGGACACGACTTATTGGTTGCAAAATGACTTCCTCCGCACATACAACAATTGATATAATCTTCATCTATATTACAGGACTCACCAGTATGTTCCTTTCCACACTTATAACACTTTGGTTTTGAGCGACATTGTAACTTTGTATGGCCATATCGGCAACAGTTATAACATTGAATAGTAGGATAAGTATATAATTCAACTTGTAAGGCATTGAAGCACATAAATATTCGTTTAGGGAGTATCTGACCATCAAATGTTACAACAACACTTTGTGAAGGTTTCCAGACAGTAGCACCATCAACATTGACCTTATAGTTTATTCGTCTAACTTTTAAAATTTTACCACAACCAATTGGAACATTAATATTTTCAATTATATCTTCTGGTGACCACTCAACAGGTACACCTCTAACCAAACCCATACGGGTAACATTAAATGTAGGAATAAAAGCCTTTAACTTATTTGACTCTAAACTCTTATGCCCTAAAAACAAGTTAGCATCACTGTAAGAAGAGAATGATAAAGTAATTCTGTTACGCCCTATACGTTTTAGACTACCATTAATTATGTTCTGTATACAATTATTTTTTAAAAATTTACCAAAAGTCACAGGATGAATAGTTGTGCCATCGTTTGGTGAAGACTGAATTCTCTGTACATGTATGATATATGGTGAATTATCCGTTTCTGTGTATAAAGATCTCCCTACAGGTGTAGGATTCTTTATAGTACAGTCTTCAGCAATATTTGGAGTAGATTTGTTACTTAAAATAATGTCTGAATTTTGATTAGAAATTAAAGCTGGTTGTAAAAAACTAATCTTTTTTTCAGAAACAACTTCTGAGTCCAAACACTGGCAATCAGTAAATTTATTATCAAGTAAAGAACTATTCTTTTTCTTTCTTTTATTGCAATGCCTACATTTTTTTTGAAGATGGATACGCTTGTGTGGTCTTGGATGAGATCGTGACCCGTCTGTGTCTACACTAGAATCATACGATCGGACATCGTCCGGTATATCCATAGGTGAATTATCGACAGTACAAGTAGATTTAACAATAACATATTCACTTGGATGGGGTATTGTGCCCCCAGGATCCGGGGGCTCGTTCATGGCGTACAACTAAATAATTAAAAAAAAGAACTTACCTACTGAATGTTGAAATAATAGAAAAAAAAACAACTAGAAACAATATTCTACACAAATATATACACACTACTGATCATAAAATAGTTAAAATGAAATTTAAACGAAAAAACCGCGTCCGCCCTTTTCAATGTTTCCCGATAAGTCTGTTTTGGATACATTGAAACCACAGACTAATTGTCGTACAAATAAAAAAAGCGCGGGAAACATTGAAAAGGGCGGACGCGGTTTTTTCGTTTAAATTTTGTACGACAATTAGTCTGTGGTTTCAATGTATCCAAAACAGACTTATTATCACTGAATGTAACGTTATTACCACAGATAAGTTAAACCTCGTTTATTTTGTATCTGCGGTTATTGACATACGTACGTAAAAACTTTACTTTTACATCTTTTCGACTACCTGGCCCGTTTAAAAGGAGGCAAAAGAAAAATGTCAAGTGTTTACTCTTTGTAACTGTTCACGTAAAGTGGGTGACAATATGATAAATATACACTTTCCAATCGTTTGAAAAATGAGTAGAGTGATTATTATGTATAGAATTATTGTTAATGCACTAATTTTAATAAACCAGTAATTTTAGATGAAAAGAGGTTTATATACGCATGATAGATAGATTAAAAATTGCGTAAAATATCATTAACTCATTAATATCTACGAAAAACGAAACGAATTAATAAATTAACATGACAAAATACCGGCAATTAAGTATTAGATTTTATTTATAGCAACTGAACAAGATTCTCACGCTAACTTTGTAAACAATGACATACAATTTGTCTAACGAAATTAAAGAGATTTACGATTTAAATTCATTAAGAAATATTTTAACCACGTCAGATCTTAACTAAACCCATATATTTAACATACGATACATCTGTCTGTTCCGCGACGTAGTTTATTCGTCTTATCCATTCCCGTATCTATCAGATTTGCATGTATGCCAACAATCGCTCTCTATCTCCATCAGTAATTAGAAACTTGCTACTAACGGTACGCAATTTGTTTGTAGCGCTATAATAAGAAAAGTTGAAACTCCGGCCACCGCACTTTATGCCTTCTAAGATCTATTTTAAAAATGTTTATTCATTCTGTCTTTTCTTTTTATTTTAATTATTTATTTTACATTAAAGATATTAAATATTTATAAGTTTTAAAAGATTGTATAATCGACCGGTATTTTAGAAAAATAATTTTAATTTATGCCTAAGGCGGATATTTATCGAAGCAAATTGACAGTTTAAACTTTCACAATTATAGATTACACAATCAGCATCACTAAGCCTGTTTGTGGCATGCTTATACATTTTTATACAATGCAAAATCTTTATATCATGAATATATTTTCCAAATATAATATCACTTATAAAGTAGTAATCACACATCACTTCACAGGTTTCAATCAAATTCATATCTAGATGGAAATAACGTGCAAAGTCATCATCTGCAACGTCAATGACAACTGGGAGATTATAAAGAAGTTCAACAAACGGTAACCACAATCGTTGGATATCATAATTCCATAGAATATCAGAACATCAATACTAGTATATGGGAAATAACAAGAACAGTGAATCATATTTGGAATCAAAATATTATTTCTATAATAGATATCATTTTCTATAGCACGGTGTTTTATTATACTACCGCTTGAATATGCAACTCTGACGTTACTGTGGATATGACAATGAATGCTATGATTGATGCGTTGGTAATTTTCACGAGACCGTTGTTCGTATCCGATACATGAACGATTTGTGTAAACCACACGGTAGCTGTGCTAAGACCTCCTAAAACGGTTCACTGTTCTCCTAATCACTATAATGAAAATTGAACCAACCGTACCACGGTGGTTTTGCTCTTTAGCAGTATATAAAGTAATCGTTTTTATACCTATGATAGTGTGAAAACTTAACCCACCTAAATAATCTACTATATAAGAAATTCTTATGCATTACTCACCATTGTTATCTGGTAGGGCATACAAAATTCCGCACAAAGTAGTAGCAATTGATGTCCCATTAGCACCTCCGCTACTACATTCATTGGATTTGGTTTGCGCCGGCTCGAACAATGTCAAATCCAGACCGTCCATATCACTTCGTGTTGATATACCATCCTCCTCAGCGACACGGTCACAAAAATGCTCCGGAGAATCAACATCTTTAGGACTACGACTGCAAACACCATCACTTAAGGGATCACAACAGCACGTGTCTGAAAAGGGCTCGAAATCTCTGCAATCGAATTCACATCGTTCGAAGCTATCACATGTGCATGACGACAATGCATCCGAATCGGAACCCTCTACCACGAATGCGTTATTGTTCTGCCCGGCATCGTTATTCGACGCCTCGCTTTTAGTAGAAATGTAAAAAACACTCGAAGTGTATGGCACTTTCTGAACCTGTAGAGTAACATTATCCAATCTACTACTAGAATACAAGTCGTCATTCACAGGTAGAACATCATTTAGTGTACGGCAGTCTTCGTAATGTGCAAAACTGGATGTATCAGTGAGATTCGAGGAACGGTCGACTGAATAAACATCGGCATATGGATCCCCGGAATCGCTTTGTAAATGTCGTAATCTATACGGTGCTTGATGTGAACGGCCTCCATGAAATATAGTTGTATAGGGACACGTGTGTGGGGGCCTTGTGCGGTCTGCGCGTCGCGGATAGCTTGCAATAAGAGGATCTCTAGTAGGCGCACCGTCTGTGTCAATATAAGCCTCGCTTGTCGATAACACGTTGTATCGCCAATCCGGCATCGTTGACCGACACCATCACTACACAGCGTCATAAAAGAAAACTCGGAACATAATTACGCCAAACAAACACACACTGAGTTATTTAGCTTTTCACTTTATATATCACGTTCATTGTTCTGTTTAAACAGAGGAAGAATTACTTCAGTCGGCGTCAGCGACTGTTTCAATAATATGTTTATCCAATTATCGCGCTGAAGATAATACTGTAAAACATTTTTTTTTTCGTTACAAATAAAGTGTTTGTAAATATTTTTTTTGATTGAAAAAAAATAGCAGTAGTAAGAACTTGCTTGAAAGAAATAACGAATAAACGCAAGTAAAAGCGTGTCACTTGTTGTCGATGTCAAATAAAAACAACTTGTTACATGTTTGACTAGCCATAAGTGGCGCAAATATAATGTGGGTCACGGAATGCTATAAAGACTTCACAATATGTCTAGGCATCCTACTACAAACATGTGATAATCAACAAGTTCATACGCACATATTACACAAACGCTAATAACGGGAACAATTGTGTATGTTATGATTTTTTTTAAAGTGAAATCTACTTTCGGCGGGTTGAGCGGTATTTTAGCAGGAGATAAATTTATAATTTCGCGTCATGATATGCTATATAAGTATGAGCGGCTTGCTTCTGACTAGCGACGCGTAGAATAAGAGCCTGTGTACATCTAATATTCATATTTTCTATTGAGATTGTGCAGCCCGTCATATTTTTATGAATTAATAAACTGTTTAAAATAGTATACACTAGCGGGCCCGGCGGACGGTGTCCTGCCCTGATAATAAGAAAAACCTTGACAAATTATATACATAATCCTTCCTCATGAATCACTCTATCTACTGGTGCAAACCGCATGAAAATCCGTTGAGTAGTTATTGAGTTTATCGCGAACAGACAGACAGACGGACGTGGCAGAGGACCTAGTATAATTATTATTCAGAGTGCCAAACGATGTGAAAGAGTGACTAATGATAATAATTTCAATTTATATACAAATTATAGAATTCAAATAATGCACAATATAATTAATTAAAAAAAGAACACAGTTAAATTCCATTGTTTTATGTTTTCACTTCTATCGCCAGTCCTTACGTCTGCCTCTACTTTTTTTTATTACAAAATTTTATGCTGCCCGTTTTACTTAAACTGGCTGCCCTTCAACGGATCGCCATAAAAATTGATGTCTGTAGATATTTCAACATAGAGGATATTCGAATTATTCTTTTTATAATTTACATTTATAAATAATTGAATTCCATTATAAACATTTTTTCTAATAAATGAACTCATAAATCGATAGTTTCCTTACATTTGTATTCATTTACAGATTTTTCAAATTCTAAACGTTAAGCGCCTCTTTGAATAACATCGAACCGATGTTGATAATGTTAAAAAGCGGTAAACGTGAGTAAGGGAATAAAAGGTCAATGGCTGGAAGTCGTGCTTGGGAAACTCGATTATTTTGTAACTATAAGGTGCGGTATACCTTGGCGATTTATATATTGTAATTTGACATAATGGAAAAAAATATTCCCCATATTAAAAACTAAAATGCAAAAGCTACACAAACATTATAAACTTATTTTTTGTTTGTACACGCTAATTACTGTTAGTACTAATTAGAATTGAATAATTATTTTTGCATTGCTTTTTTATTGGAAAACGCGGAAAAAATTTTATATCACGGTTATAGGAGAGAAGCAATTACCGAAACAAGAATGAAGCGTAACAGGGGTGGCGTTGCAGCGTGTTCCTTCGTGAACCAAACATTACAGAGAAAGACCGAACTGTGAATGCCTATGTCAGCGGAAATCAACCGCGTAGCTCAGTCACGTGCTCGGTTCCCTTCATAATAGTCTTCGTAATAGTAGATTTTGGTTAAGCTTACTTAATTAGTTTATTAGCTATATTATTACTTAATTATATCTAATTCACATTAATACAAAATTTTGATAATAAAATTCGAATAAAACAGCGGATCATTGATGGCTAAAAAGACAAGTTGATTTCTTTTTCCTATACATAAAGTTATACAGAAATTAATTATTTCTACATATTCATGACATATATTGATCCGGCGTATCTTTAAACGTCACAAATTTTACCTAATTATTATGCAAAATAACTTTCTTAACATAAGAAACACATTAAGAAGTTCAAAGATTAAATTAATTAAATTAACTATATTACATTATAAATTAACATCACGTACGATTAAACATCCTTTTTTTACAGCTTATATCCTTAAAATGCAGAATTACCAACAAGGTGTGAGAATAGCAAATGGACCTAAGGGTGTGTAAAATTAGCATTAATAAAATATTTGTAACAGAACGAAGCGTGACCGGAGTGAGCACGTGCTGCTCTTGTAACAACGCAATCTCTGGCTTACGACAAAAACATCAGCTAACCACGGTCAATGAACGAAAATAACTAAACATTTTACTGGTATATACCTGTAGAGTGCAATCGAGTACGATAGGAAATACTCTACATGTAACATTAAATAAATCACCTTATGGTAGAGAGCATGATAAAAAATAAATTAAGATAAGTGCTCGCATCGAAACTGAATGTTTAGTGTCCAGTAATAAATTATTAATTACTAGAATACATTTTCTACAACGCGTGCGAGGATAATAATGGAATGGATGGATGGAATGAGAAGTTTTACGGGTCAACTATAATTGGTTTATCACTGGTGCTAGTAAAAACGAAGTGTCAAACTTTCTCATTCTATCACAGTTGTATATCGTATACCAGTGACTATCGCTCGTGACTTATGTAAAATTAATTAATTCCTATAAGCCCGTAATTATGATAAGGAAGTAAAACCTAATAAGTATCCTAAATAATACTCTGAAATGTTCGCTATCTGTCAGTAAAAGTTTTGTCAAAATCGGTTCAGCCATTTCGGAACTTAAGCCGAACAAATATAATACACTTACATTTTATTCATAAGTATCTATATGCATTAGAATAAAATACATATGAGAGATGTTGAGGTATGTATGCTTGGTAGACATATATGTTTCAATTACTCATATATGTATGAATATGTATGTAGCTTAGGTTAGCTTCGATAGATCGCGAATTGCATGAGTCAGGCAAAAGCCCAAGTCGATGTATGCCGTGCACCCTTGAGCTAGTTGTCAAATAAAATCGGCTGAGTGCCTTAAGCGCTCGACTTAGTAGTCCGATGAAGCTGTTAAGACCTTGCTAGGTCAATAGCGTAGTCAGCTCGAAAAAAAAGAAGCTTAGAAATTTTTAGATGATACTCAAATCACCTCTATATACATATATAGATAGGCGAAGATAAAACAGTTCAGTACCTTTTCTTTCTCTTTGTTAGCCGATTTGCTTTATTTTTTTTTTTAATTTAATAGTTATTAATGAGGCTTTATATTATTAATTTTGGAAATAGTTATTTTTTTCCATACACTTGTCGACTCTTTATAAATCGCTATTCATCATATTCACGCTTGTTACGTCTACAACTTAAAATATTTCTACAATACTCAATACAGTTTATACCGTTTGGTAATAAAATTCAAAAAGAAATACAGATTATACTATCTTAACACTAACAAGTGAAAAATATAGTCCAAATACCTAAAGGCTACAAACTGCATTTATAATTTAATTATAGTCATAAATTTATCGGAAATATTACATATTTAGACATTTTAAACTAACGATTTCCATGTTTACTTTATTTTATGTAATAGCTGTTTAAAAAATAGTCTAGTAAGTTTCGAATTGGAATAATAGTAATAATATATTGAAAAATAAATCTTCAATAAATCAATAAATATTCAATCGAACACGAAACTTAAAGTCATAAGCAAATTACTTAATTGAGTTTCTAGTTAGACATGCATTGCACGTTTAACAAATAACTAACAAATTCGAAACGCTGGTAAAACTAGGTAAATCCTCAAGAGCTACGCCTGCTTATAATAATTACTTAATACCATAAAATTGGCATGTTTTTGAATAAATAAGTCCTCTAATTATTACTGGAATTACAAGTAATTATACTACACGGAACAGGGTAATTTTATAAGAAGTGTCATTAAACGAAATTATTATTTGCCTATAATAGCAATAGATTATTAGAAGACATGAATAACAATTTCCATAACCGGTGCACTTCTAAGAGATGCTGTTATAAATACTTGAGGTCTCGTATATCACTGTCGCGCTTTTGAATATTTCACGAGGTATAATGTTGCTACTACTGGTTTCAGCATGAATGTATCGGCTCGCCCGAGGGAGTACAACCCCCTTACAGAAAATCGACGTGAAGTAACAGTGCTTGCATTGTTGCGTTTCGTTCGGTCAGTGAGAACGCCGGAGGCCCACCTTCCTTTCCCTGTCCCGTTCCCTTCCCCTCTCCCCAAACACAGGCTGACAACGCACATGCGACGCCTTTGGTTTTGCAAGTGTCTATGGACGGTGGTGATCACTTAACATCAGGTGACCCATCTGTTCGTTTGCCATCTATGATATAATAAAAATATATATATTACTCCGCTCTGAATGCTCTTTACATTTTACATAGTTTCAACATAGTATGTTTATCTAATCAATATATAAACTAAATTAGTAAGTTAATCTATAAAAATTCGAATTATTTAAATTATATCGATGCATAATATAAAAATAAATCGAATAAGATTCATCTCACTTCACTAGATAAATGTTTTATAAATATATATCAAGAGAGATCTTTTCCAGTTGTAAAATTCAATAATAGCTGAACATAAACACATACTCATAATGTGTAGGTACATTAAATGTCATAGTTTAAATTCGAATTATATGTAAACTATACGAAATCTTTGAGAGCTTATAGTAAAGGCAAAGTTTTAGTATTCGGATAGCAACCTCAATAGAATTAATTAATATTACATCTATCTTGTGTCAAGTCAGTTATTGCCGGTTATTCAATGACCGGCAATAACTGACTTGATGAAATATATAATATAAGTTGTATGAAACTTTCCGTTAATTTATTATAGAATTTAATGATTAAATTTAGTAATGTAATATTTCATTTATTACGTTATAAAATGTTATTCCAAAGACAATGATTATTAGGCATTTCACGTATTAGCACTTAACGTTTTATATTGGAAAATTGTGAGAGTTAGTGAGGTCAAAACAACATATGACGTAGTACGAAATTATGAAAGCTATTCATTATTGAGAATTTTAAACCAGGTTTATTGTTACCATACAATCTGGCTCCTAGCAACCGAAATCAATACATAATGGTTAACGATTATCGTCTTATATATTTGTTTATATGAGGTTTCTCTTTCACCTTACGAGAATTTGAATTATTATACGTTAAAAACAATTATTATTTTAAAACGCTTTCACGGACAATGCTTTCCTTATTACCGCCTGGCTTGTACAATCTCATCAAAATTTTACTGAACTATTTATTTTTCACATCTCACAGACAACGATAGACTATATTACTTCATTATTATTTACAAATATACACGTGATTATCAAAACATAGGACGCCGACTGAAGTAAACAAACGATATAACAGAACAAAGTCCTACGCAAACAAACACTGCACTTGTCTCAATCCCAGACAGCAGTCACTTTTACAATTAGCACTGTCAGTGACGATTTAATTCGAACTTTTCGATTTATATTTCGGTATCGTTGACGCGCGTTGCACATAGGTGCGCGTGCCGGATCGCTCTCAGCCCAACTGTTAACTGCGTGACTCCACACGCTGCGGTTGCGCGGAGGGCGACTTGTACCACGCTGTTACTCACTACTCGCTGGTCAGTAACTCGGTACTCAGTCTGCAGAAACACGATCCACTCATCTGTTCGCAGCTGGTCGACACTCGCCGACGAATGGACCGTTACCAATCGCGAGGGACACGAATTTAATGTCACAAACAAATCCCGCATTATAATAATCAATGCTCGGTCGTAAAAAACGCAACAAGGGAATCACTATGGAACTATAACGAACATGTCATCACTTTTTTTTTTTGTTACGTAGACACTATACAAGGGTTTGTATGTACATTTTTATTTAATTTTTTTAAATCGAAGGGTGCTGCAACTCCACATGTCATAACATGGGGTGACAAGTCTCATCTATTTGCGGTGAAGGGGGACTTTTTAAAGTCGCTTTCGCACTACAACGCTAGCTTATCGTTGATTTTAAACAGCGTGGACCGGTTCAGACTCTGACATATTTGCATTTCGTACCCGCCACACTCCAAGCAACTCCGATCCAACGCGTACAGTCAACATCCATGTCCGTTGGGACCGAGATAAAAATAGTATCGAGTAAATAAATTTTAAAACGGCGTGAGAGTGAAATAGTTTCACACAGATCGTTTATTGCAATTAATATTATATTGCATAATATCTAAGACTTAATTGTAAAGTCAAAGGTTTGTTATCTCAGGCCATTATGATAAGTACACAGCGGCGCTATAGTCTGAGAGCTCTTACCGTCCTGTGTTTACTAATTACACAGTTATGTTTGACAATATTACTCCGATTTTTTTTTTATTTTACAACAATGTCTTGTCCTCGACTCAATGTAGAGTTTGTTGTCGTTATAAAGGTCTTCTACTTTCTATTTAAAAGCGATCACATTACACAGTCCGAAGGTAATTAATTCAGATGAGTCATTGCTTGCAGTTAAGCAAATCGGCTTTATGTCCTTGACAACAAACCTCCTGCCATCGAACTTTGAACAAAAATTTAATTATCATATCAGAGTTGCCCCATGATTAATTACATCATAAATTACTAAACCACATTTATTTTTGCTTCTATCGTTACATAATTAATAGGTAAAATTGAATATTAATATATTCGTAGTCCAAAGTATGAAATGTTATAGTATTAATTATGTATAGTCATTAATATTCATAAGTTCTACATATCATACTCGAGATAGGTAATGTAATAATATATTGGTGAATACTATCGAGTTACTTTTCGCTTGCAATATAATATACCTAATATTACTGGTTTATAATGTTAAACATGATATTTTGAGTGAATGAAAAGGCAGGTTTTTTTGCCATTTTCATTCAGGACTGCACATAAAAACTATATAATTTAACAACAACAATAACCAAGGACTCGATTTAGTTCATTATCTACAGTTGCGCAGAGACATTGCCTCACTGAGCGTGTTCTACCGTCTGTATCATGGCGAGTGTTCTAAAGAGCTATTTAATTTAATCCCTTCCTCTCCTTTTCATACCCGAACCACGCGCGCTGGCCTTCGGAGCCATAGTTTTACGGTAAATCCTATCTGGGTACGAACTAAAAAGTTCGCAACTTCTCTCTTATCTCGTACAATGAAGCTGTGTGAAGTGTGGCCAGTGTGTTCCCTCCTTCTTATAATATGGGGTCCTTCAAGCGTAACGTGAAGAGACATTTATGCAGGCCGGCATGACAGTGGCGACCGGTGAGGTTAGGTTAGGTTAGTTGTCTCTCGGTAGTCGCCATTGTTTTGTGCTCATCATCAGGCACAGTAAAGTCACTTTGCCGTGCTTCGATAAAAAAAAAAAAGAATCGCCTGACAATCGATTGATTGATAATTTAAACGTTTTATTTTTAAAATTTAATATACTAATACGTACTTGTGTAAGAATAATTTAAATACTAGAGTTTTTAATCACACATACGACATAAATATAATTTTTTACTCGGGAAGCTACTTTTATTTACCTCTGCGGCACCGGTTCCATATCGGGTACCGGGTTACTTAGTCGGAATTCTGTAAATATTGTACTGTAGAGTAGATCGCTTAAACAAATATTGTAATGGTATATTGATATTTCCCGCCTTCTATCTCAACATAGAAATTAAAACTTGATACATTACCCTAAACTTTATTTGAAATTATTGATACTTTTAATATTACTTGCATTTACGTATTTAATCAATGTTAAATTTGGCATGTATACGTATAAATAGTATAATATGTTATGACGCTACCGTAACTCGTATGTCCACTTCTGCTAAACCAGTTCTTCGGGGAAAAAAAAGTAATTTAAAACGCTGTATCAACTCCTTGTATCCATTGTATTAAATTATACAGTATGTTAATAACTACAAGAATTAATTGACATTAATCTCCAATTGCGTAACATCTCTTAAGTTTATCTGTATACCTACAAAAATACGAATATAGCTAAAATATTATTAATTTTATTTGAAATAGACAACACACACCAATACAAGTCAAGGTAAATCAGAAAATATAACGTAATAAGCAGGAGTGACATGAAATTAAATAGACTTTCATTTTTCTTATACCGATGGTGGCAAACGAACATGCAGGTCACCTGATGGTAAGTGATCACCACCGCCCGTGGACACCTGCGACACGAGAGGAATCGCAAATGCGTTGCCGGCCCTTGAGAAAGGTGTAGGCTCGTTTCTTGAAAGATATTAAATGGTAATGTTCCGGAAACACTACCGCTAGGAGTTTCTTCCAGAGAACTGACGTACGCGGAATAAAACGAAAGTGAGAACCACACAGTGGAGGACTTCCAACCATCGAGATGATACGGATGGAATTTCGGTGCGTGACGAATCGTTCTGTAGCGGAACTCAGCAGTCGGTACCAGTCCGAACAGTTCTTCAGAGCAGTCTCCCTGGTAGATCCTATAGAGGACGTTATGCGACGCAACATCCCTGCGAAGCGCCAAAGTGTCGAACCCTAAGGAAAGCACCTGGTTGCCGATGATTCGACCCGTTCGGCGTTCAATTCGATCAAAAGTGGGAGACATTGAGGTGATCCGGCCCAGACTTCTACCTCTATTGAAATCTACAGTGCTGTCTGATACTATGGTCTAAGAGAGTTTGCATTATGAGATTTTTATTTTTTATTATTATTGTAGCTCAGCAAAATGACTCCACTGTGCCTGATGGTAAGCGCAGTACAATCCAAAAACAATGGCGACCACCGAGTAACACACGAACCATCGCCGGTCGCCACCATCATGCCGGCCTGCGAAAAGCTGGATATGCACAGGCTGATCCCGATAAAACCCTACCCCGCTTTCGCCATTGCCTCGTTCGTTATTCAGCAGGGTGCACCACGTGCAGGTGAGGTTGGCTTGAGTGTCTCAAATCTTATGATGTTATTCGACACCCCTATATAATAACTATAATATATTCGCATTTGCAGAATAACACGTTTAGTTATATGAACCGCCTTTGAAGAATCTATACTACATACATATAATAAAAGGCTAACGGGACGAAATCTGTACATTAAATATTTTAAAGAAAAAATACACTGAGAGGGCTTAGAATCAATGACAGAACACATTTCTATAGTTTTTAAAATTTTTGTCTGTCTGTCTGTCTTTCTGTCTGTCTGTCATTTGTACAGGATTCACGCAAAAACTACTGAATGGATTTTGACGAAATTTGGTATGGTAGTAGTTTATACACCGGTATAACATTTAGGCCATGTTTTACATATATATCACATTCGTATGTCTGTTTATGTTACTTTTAAGGAAACTCAAAAACAAGAAATTTACGCGAGAAATACTGGACGAATTTTTACAAAATTTGGTATGATAGTAGTTTACACACCGATATAATATACTAGCCCCTGCGCGCGATTTCGACCGCGTATAGTGGTTAATTTAGGCGAATGCTAAAAATAAAACGATTTTGAAACATTCTTCATAGGTACTCCACTTCCGTCGGTCTTAGCATGATGATATATAGCGCATACTCTTCTTCGATAAATGAACTATATAACACTACAAGAATTTTTCAAATCGTACCAGTACTTCCTGAGATTAGCGCGTTCAAGCAAACAAACTCTTCTGCTTTATAATATGGACATGTTTTACATATACGAGTATGTCACATTGGTATATATGTATATCTTACGGACCCCGAGGGTGCCACAGACTACTCCCGGAAGTTCTATCATTTACAAATACAATTTACCAATACTGCTTTTTAATCTGTGACATATTTTCTCTAATGTCAAAGAGTACAAGTCTTCACTCGTAGCATCTTGTAAATTACTCTGGTAGGGTGTCAGTCCACTCCTAAAAGGCGAATTATTTAGTAATAGTAAAATTGACCACTTTTAATTTTTAATCTGTAATATTTGTTTTTAGTTGTCCTTGTTAAATTATTTGGAGAATACGGAACATTGGTATGAACTCGCATCATCATCCCGAGAGATACGAGAGATGTAGACAGAGATGTCCTCAATTATTTTCCACCAAACAGGGCGAAGACCTAGTTATATTGAAGTGAATATTTCTTTAGGCGCGTTGAGCGGTATTTTTGGCAGGAGATAAAATTATAATTACGTGTCATGACATCCTGCGTAAGCATGATCAGTATTATTGCGGTTGCGCAGCTTGTATCAGGGTATCTTGCTTTTGACAGGGCATAAATTTATAACTTCGCGTCAGCGACATGCTAATAAGCGTGACCGACCGTATTGCACTTGCGTCATATTAGCGACGCGTAGTAGAGGGGCCTGTGTATATGTAATATTGATATTTTGCAGCTCATCATACATTTGATTCAATCAAAATCAATCAAAATCACTTAATTCAATTTAGGCCCTAAGAAGGCACTCGTGACCGTCAAAACTACCACTACCATTGATTAATAGACTTTATAAAAATGTATATAATTATTACCCCGAGTGCTAATAGATATGAAAACCACATTAACGTTAGTAATTTTAATAAACAAATTTTCAAATTTCAATATTGTTATTCACACTATAATTAATACAAAAATTCAAAAGGGAACACATGTTTTGAGTTGTCACTTCTGTCGGGCAACATCGAACATCAACAGCATCGAAAGATACGCCATCCTTCGTCGGTCGTCACTGTCATGCCGTAGTAAGCCTGAGTAAAAACCCCTTTTATATGTAGGTTAGTTTTTTTTAAATTGGATCCGGTAGGTGATGCTGCCAACGGGTCCTAAGCTTATTTTAAAATATTTCTCATATAACAACTGGATATATGTTTGAGTGAGTCCCTGGAAAGTTTGGATTCACAAAAGGAAACGGTAGGTGTCGTTGCAATCGGGTTTTAGGTTTATTAAGATTCATCGTTCTTAAATATATAATTGAAACCGGCAGTAACCGATTTGGTGCAGATGAAGTTGCACGGGTCAGCTAGTTTAATATAAAAGCTCTTGAAAAGACAACAGTTAGTAAGCCGCCTCAAAATCTAGCTTCGTAGTATGAGGATAGTGATTTCTTAGCAATATTTAATATTATTTAGTGAAAATATGATATTAAATTAGAAATTGAATAGCTTTTAGAATAAAAGCCTAAAACATGCTTATCGAATACAGATAAGATAAGCAAGCATATAAATTTATATTCTTTTGACCCAATATTAATATCCTTATTTACATAAGGATTGCACTGTTGATTAAGAAAAGTTATAACGCGGTCTGTGGATTACTTGGACACAATTACAGAAACGCTCTTTAAATACAATTGTAAGTACGACGCGCACGCCACTAAAAGTAACATGTAACGTGTACATTAGATATATAAATACAAAAAGCGTGCCAAATGAGGTTTGTCATCAACAACACATTTGGAATCTTAACCCACCATATAACTACCTCAGTGCTCACTTACATTGTATAAGGAACTAACGAAACAAAAACTTAAAATATTATTATTAATATTTACATTTACATTATATTTAATATACATTGCCATTATTATAATTAAGATTTTGTGACTATACAAAAAATAAACGCTTGTCTGTTCCGCAAGAAATTGTATTATGGAACACTTTACGTAATACGTTTATAATCTAAGATCTTTTTAGGAAGACCTCTATATCATTTATGTTATTAATAAATATAATGTCGAATTGTAAACAATAAACTGATAGTTATTTCTCCTATTAAAAATAAAGAATGAGTTTTGGTGACAGCACAGCGAGAGAAGCCACGGTTAACAGCTAGTCTAAATTAAAACAAATTAAATTACTTTTTATAAGTTCCGCTATCTGTCAGTGAAAGTCCCATGAAAATCGGTCTAACCGTTTTGGAGAAAGCACTGTGGGCGAAG
>MU158715.1:1484508-1538132 GCA_015888305.1 Antheraea pernyi
ATCTATACATATAATAAAAATGAAGTGTGTGTATGTAATATCAAAATACATTTTTTCACTGATTGGGTATGAAAGTATACACGCTACTGGTAACAAAAATGCAATTTTTTAAATATTGTGTCGGTCTGTCTGTTTGTTCCGGTAATCTCCGAAACGGCTGCACCGATTTTCACGGGACTTTTAATGGCAGATAACTGACCTTATAAGGAGTAATTTATAATAATTTCTATTTTAGACTAGCTGTTACCCGCGACTTCGTCCGCATGAAATATAGCAAAAATATGTTGTTCACTGTAAACATGTGCGTAAGACGTGCGGTGTACTGGACTCCAAGAATAAATATTAATTAAATCCATATATCTGTATCTATGTATGTAATTTGAATTATATTGTTTTTTTGGTCATTTTGGCGGCCATTTTGTTATATTTACCGCTCTTTCGTCTATATACTCAGTAACGGTAGTAACATATAAGAATATTATATCGAGTTCAACGAGCACTGTTTAAATTGTAAAACATTAAAAACTGCATAGATAGATATAAAGTTTTATATCTTGATTTATATTTATACAAGATTTCAAGACGTCGGGTCTTAATGGTTTACAATTCAACATTATAATTATTAATAGTAATTTTGAAAATAGAAGGGGACTTTTTAATTAGATATTAGACCATAAACGTATTACTTATTGACAATACCACGTCTAAATCGGATAAGGCGTTTCTGAGATTAGCGTGCACAAACGCACAGACAAACAGATAAACAGACAAACAGACAAAAATTCTAAAAATCATTGTTTTGGGTTCTATTGCATTTATAAAGACCCCTAATAATAGTTTTTCTCATATATACTTCATGTACAGACAGCGGTCAGATACATTTTTATTATATTGTATAGATATGTTATTTACTTTAGCATACATCACCGTAAGTTATTCTTTATCATTACATATTATAAAACAAAGTCCCCCTGCCGTGTCTGTCTATCTGTTTGTATGTCTATTCGAGAAAAACTCAAAAACGACTTAATTGATTTTCATGCGGTTTTCGCCAGTGGATAAAGTGATTCATGAGGAAGGTTCTGGTATATAATTTGTCAAGGATTTTTTTAATAATCTGGGCGGGATAACGTCCGCCGGGCCCGCTACTCCACATACATAACTGAAGCATCGCTAATTCAATTTTAAATTCGGGTTATGTCATTTACCTTTTCACAATCTGTCTAATTCATCTTAAACACCGTTCATTACTACGGAAGTAACAGGTAACTGGTTTATGTCAAAATCAACCGCAGTTTCTGTAATAAGCTCATTTGAACATTTGTAACACATTCATTATTATCTCATATATATTTGAAAATACTGAGGTATTCTTTAAAATAAGAGAGAAGTTACAGTATCTAGTGTTCATCGTTCACATTGGGTACAAGTTTTCAACTTACGACGAGAACGTTTTTGTTGTTTTGTTTGTAATTGTAATTTAGTAATTTGTTGAATTACAGTAAGAAAGATTATAATGATATCAAAATGTAAACATCGGATGAAATTTTTTTTATATCAATAATAGGCAAACGAACGAAAACCTGATGTTAAGTGATCACCACCGTCCATAGACACTAGCAACACCAGGGGAGTCGAAAGTGCGTTGCCAGCCTGTTTATGGGGGAGGGGGTAGGGTAGGGAAAGTGAGAAGGGAGATGGGCCTCCGGAGCTCTCACTGACCGAACGAAACGCAACAATGCAAGCACTGTTACTTCACGTCGGTTTTCTGTAAGAGGGTGGTACTGGAGAACTCTCTTCACAAACATTACCATGTCTCCGGGGGAGGGCCTGAACTGAGTCGACCTTCAATCGACTAAAAAACTCCACGGTAACATACGCCGCACTATGGGGGTGTCTCGGGGCTGCATTAGCAAGCCCCGCTACACCCCCCGGCGGCAGGCCTTTCCCACGCCACACCCAACTGAGGCAGCCCGGTTGCGAGACTGCCTCCCAGCCCACTGACCCCGTGCAATGGGAGTCCAGGGCCCCCGCCCCATTCCCCCTGGGTTCGGCCTGCAGCGGAATGGCTAAGCCGCTCCGCCGCTGCCCCGCGATTGATTTTTTATTGAGGTTTACTCCTCCTCCGCCTGAGCCACCCTGAGATCCACTCCGGCCTACGCTAACCTACGCACCCCCCGCCGCCCCTCGATCCTAACCCTACCCTACCTAAAGGGGGCTCGTTCTCAGGTGCACACCAACGAGCGCTTGGCAGCAGCTCGCGGGAGATGCCTGGCCAGGCGGACATAGAAAAGATTCTATCACCATGCTATAGTATATTAGGATATTTTATTCCATTGAAAGTTCCGGCACTCAGTCGCAACGATTCGTTCTGCACGTTGCGTGTCGGGATCAGCTCATGCATATCCAGTAGTGAATGACTTTCGCCGTGGCTCGAGTACCGGTGAGATGATTAACACTGGTCACCTCTGGACACGGACGGAGGTTGTTCGCTCACGCAGGCCGGCATGACAGCGGCGACCGGCGAGGGATAACGCATCTCTCGGTAGTCGCCATTGTTTTTGGATTTTACTGTGCTCACCATCAGTCACAGTGCAGTCACTTTGCTGTACTACAATAAAAAAATTAAAAAAACTTTCCTCCTAAACAACTATTTGTATGAAACGAATCTGAACTAGCCTAATGTTAAAATTATAGATCAACGGTCTCGAGCTTGAGGTTATTGTACACGATCGAATTTCAAAGCCAGTTTCGGTTAATCACATCAAACGTCCGATTAAAGCGTAATGTCTCATCGTTATTAACCGTTACATTAAATAATATTAAAGAGGTGTGTCGAATGAAGCTGCCTTAAAATAGGTTTTGGCTTATTATGAAATTCTGTTATTAGAATACAATGCACTAACAATTCGTCTGCATTCAATTATACATAGGATATACTATAAATTTGCAGAACCGGCCACTAACATTAAAAACCTTATTACAATATTTGAAATTAGAACTTTTTAGCCTTAAAATGCAGTTTATTTCGTCTTTTTGTCACTTGTTTGTACATTTTGGCACCATTTTGCGTGCCTACGTTACTTTACCTTACGGTTTTAAATGTAGCTTGACTCTTCAAAAGAGTATCGCTCGTCTTTAAATTGCTTCTGGCAATAAAGCACTATATAAGTCGACAGTTTATTTATACTTACCAAATTTAATGATGAGACGTCAAATTTGGTGAGGCATATAGTGACAGATGACGAAACATGGATTTACAACCGCGATCTCAAAACAAAGCATTAACCAAATGTTTCCATTTGCAGGTGAACCGAAATCACAAAAATGGAAAGTGTGCTAAGCGGAACCATAACCCCAAACCAAAATCAAACCAAATATAACCATAAACGCCGTACCATCTCGCACCATGATCATGGTACTCATATGACCAGGTTCTCAAATAAAATTTTGAAAGGAGAAGATGTAGAGATTATGGCTCATCCTGCATAAAGTCCCGACCTGGCACCATGTGTCTTCTTCGTGTTTTCAAAACTCAATAATTATTTACGTGACCAACGGTTTTCAACACCAGAAGAGGCTGTTGAAGATTATAAAGAGCATATATCCGAGGTCATCACTGAGGAGTGGTATCAGTGTTTACAAAAATCCATTATTCGTATGAAAAAGTGCATTGAAGTTAAAGAAGAATATTTTGGGAAAAATAAATTCATTTTTGACCATACTGATGACATGATATTCTTTTCTTAGTCATTCCGGAAAAGTTTTTATTGCGCCCCACATAGTATAAAATTCTCCCACACATTTGCACAAGATGGAGACTGACCTACCTATATACCTACTACCTATATAAATATGTATATATATTTCTCAAACGCACAATTTCTAACGAGTCTAACGAACTTCCAATATAACGAACTACAACATATCAAAGGGAGAATTGGGAACTTGAACCGTAAATAAACTAAGATTTTATTTCTCACAAATCTTACATGTTGTTTAACGTGCTATATGCCTCTAAGGTTATGTCGAATAATTAGCAAATCAAAGCTTTCGAGTATTTAAAACTTGTCAAATACTTGTATGATGAAAAATAAATACCATAAAAACCTACGCATACACGTACGAAACGTCTTTTAAATTTATCCAAATTAAACTTTAAAAAGTAAATACTTGTAAAAGTAATTATTGGTTTTGTTACTGTTCATTAAAATCTCAAAGTTCATTGCGTTATTTATGTAAAGTCCTCGACTTTGCTTTGGCAAGTCCAGAAGAAGACTGAGAGAGTCGGATAAGTTCGGTTTCATATAGCGTTATCTTTGTCTATAGCAGTCACTGCCTTGTGCGATAGAGAGATGCTTTACGAACCCGATCCCAACTGCACGTCTCACTCTTATCCCCGATGTGCCAAATGAAATACTTGTAACTAGTTTTATAGAAATACAAAAGATGAAGGATCTTGAGCAATAAATAACATATTTATATGACAAAAACAAACGTAGGAGTGCCCATTGTAACCGGCAAAATTGCAAACTTCAGTTTCTTCAACCCTAAAGCAATTAGTATGAACAATGACGCCTACACGTGCAAAGCCGCTTTACAAATCAAATTCTGATGTCGATGACCTTAAGAAATAGCAACTATAAGTCATCGATAATGAAAATGGACGTTAGAACAGCAGAGAGTATCACACATGTGGCAAACATATTGTTAAGTTTCATGATTAGTAATATTATTTTGTATACGTTATTATTTCGACAAATTTCATGTAGCTCCATTAAACAAAATATACAAATCATTAGATACTTTAAAACCTAAGCAGAAATAAATAAATAGACGGTCACCAAAAATCCTTGCTACATTTTCATAATAATGAAACAGGAATACTTTTATTAACGGACAGCGAGCGCCACCTAGTAACGAATAGAACAATATGAGCCATTAGCGACATCTAGTTTCAGAAGTGCAAGTATCTAACATTCTGGTATTATTTCATAGATGGCGTATCCTAACTCATTGTTATTATTTTAAATACCTATAAATATATATCGTATATGTACAGTGTACATATTATAAAATTATATTTTAGAACGTTATATATATGTAAAATTAAATAAATGTATTTTTAACATTTATATTGCATTTGGATTGGACTTATATTGGTAAACATCAATGCAATGACATCAAACGATGAAGAGTTTAGATGTCGGTAACAACTTATTAAATAATGATTAAAAATTATCTGTACTGCATACGTACCTACTTAAATTACTAAATTATAGCACTTTTATCGTGATATTACATAATAATTATCATAGTCCAATGCTAGAATAGCACGAAGATAGGAGAAGAAGCCTTTACAGATAAGTTTTACTATTTATACGTGAAATCCAAAAATTGCAAATAAAGCGAGCCTTGCTTCATAATGTTTCCTTATTCAAATTATTTACATACCGCAAAACTTGACATCTGCTCATTATTCACGTTCTGTATGCAAAAGGATTGCGATGAGGTCACTGTTTTAGTGATGTCCCATACGTCCGGCACACCGCATGCAGCACAGGACACACCGTGTCCTTCCAGTCCATCCGGTCGGCCGGCTCACATCAGTCGACCTACGCTTGGCCACACCTACCGTTAGCTTATTTGCAAATCGTGACCGACCCGTTTTAGGAACGAAGCACATTAAAATTATTTGAAGCAGTAACGGAAAACCTAATATATAAATGTAAAATTAACAGCCAAAAACCAGTAGCAGTATCTAACAGATCCTATCTAAGACGCTAGGATGAAGTCATCAACTTAGATAAGCATTATATGGCTTGATGTTTTGCTACATACAAGTCAATAGCGCTATTGAATTAAGCCTTACTTTAGACTATAAATCAATCTTAAGTGAAATAATTATATTATCATATACAATATTTGACATATTGAATAAATATTCGCGATTAATACCATATTTAAAACCATATATTTAAGAAATCCTTAGCACGTAAGGGATAACTAAGTGTCTGTGAACCGTCAGGTGTTAATAAAACCTTAAAGATATAAGGGTAATAAAAATAGATTATATGCAACTTGCTTATACTCGCGGCTTCACTCGTCTTAATTTCTTTTTATATTATAGGGGGCGAACGAACAGGCGGGGGAAACGATGGTAAGTGATCACCGCCGTCCATAGACACTGGCAACACCAGGGTAGTCGCAAGTGCGTTGGCGACCTTTTAAAGGAGGTGGGCCTCCGGCGCTCTCACTAACCGAACGAAACGCAAAAATGCAAGCACTATTACTTCATGTCGGTGTTTCAGTGGGTCGGGTGGTAGTACCCCAGGGGAGTCAACCCATTTATGCTGAAACCAGTAATAGTTTCGTGCGTTTAATATAGATAACAACTAACCCTCGTGAACAATTTTTTTTTCTGAATGATAAGTATACTGTGTCATTTTCTGTGATCCTGGTAATATATGTACAAAATTTCATGAAAATCAGTTGAGTAGTTAAGGCATGAAAGTGTAACAATCAAACAAACTTACATACGCATTTATAATATTAATAGAAATAAAGATTTTTAGTAAAAATGGATAACATTATAATAACGTCACTTTAATACTTTAATTACTCAAAGTGCATGTTACTTGAATAGCTTGAAATTATAAACAGTTTATCTAAAGCTAAAATATAGATTATTATTATAAGTTTTACATTGTATAGAGGAGCTGACTAATTCCACTAAAATATTACATGTACAACTCATTCAACATTGCGTCTTTGACATCCCTATGACTACGAAAATAATTATATTCACGACAGCGCAGCCCTATTCATTGATGACACACTCAAAACATTACACTGCGGTCCATCAAATGAAGGTCACATACGACACACCTGTAAACGTGGCACTCAGCCAAGCTTTACTTTCATTGATATCTCCTTAATATCTCAAGCACGTACATGAAAATTGTGCACAATATGTTAGTCAGGTTTTTGAGAAACAATAATAACACTAGAACTATGTCGGATAGATAGCGACCTAAATACGACAAATTTAACAACCATCATAATGGCACGCTTAGCTATGACGTGTTCTGAGATCATCTATCTAGTCAAGCGGGGTACCAACGTGTGTATACCCTACTAGATGTAGATGGTGGTGATAGACTTATCACAGTAGCTCTGTTTTAGTTTTTCGAATTGTGGTATCAGCCTGTATATGAGAGCTGAGAGACTCGGTGCTGTTGCTTGCTGATATTATATTGTTTTTATTTGTAGAAACTCTCTATTGTTAGCACTTAAAAATCTAAGTTAAAAGTACGCCGCAATGCGCATCTCATTCTAAAACTAATGAATATAATTCGATATTAATTTTATTTCTTAGATACTGGTACCAAAACAAAATAAAATTCACGATAGTTTCACTTAATATAAAGTTATTGAAGTGTTAAGAAACTATTTTTTACATATAAGTACTACGCATTCAAGAAGTCTGTTTTCTTGCCGTGTAAAAGTGGAGCAAGCGGTGTGGCGCTTATGTTTTTTCCTCTGTACACAAAATATATTACATTTTTAAGACAATAACCGACTCAGACGAAATCGCGGGTATCAGCCAATCATTACATCGTATAAGATAAAGTCCCCTACCGCGTCTGTCTGTCTGTCTGTTCCCGATAAACTCAAAAACTACTGAACGGACTTTCAAGCGCTTATCACCAGTGGATAAAGTGGTTCACGAGGAACGTTTTGGTATATAATTTGTCAAGGATTTTTTTATAAAAAGGGAGAGACAACGTCTGCCGGTACCGCTAGTTAATTTATAAGATCAGTGAAATGCATTATTTCTGTTTGGTAGTACGTCAATTGTTTGAACTATACACAATTATTGATGTTTCGAATTTTATCCATAAACGACGAAATATATGTAATGCGATAACAATTGCAAATAAGTTAGCCGTACTATGAGCGAATTTTCTTACCGAATTTTTAATCAATACATTTTATTCATGCTTTGTACATAATAACGGGTGTATAATATAAAGGCTATGCATCCTTTCTATGCGTCACGTCGTAAACCATTGTGAATACACAACCAGTGTCTATTCAAATTGGTGTGAAACAGCCTTCAATGACCCCGGGCGAATGTTTCGACATTCGCAGAGTGCCCGAACTCGACATTTTATCAAATATTATAGTAAAATATAGCGCGTAGGTATTTTAAACAATAAGACTAGAGATGTTATTAAATGAAGTCGTTGAACTTACACTTATATCTTTAAATGTTTACCAACTATACGCGGTCGCTATTTCTTAGAATGTGAAGTACTTCGTCTTTTTTTTAAATTCTTTTATTAGCATGAATCATAACAGTGACTTTATGCATCTCGTAAACCTTGAGGTGAGTCGTAATTTGAACTCATAATATTATTAAGAATATCGATACCGGAAGATATCATATATATTTGAAACCCGACCTGATGCAGCAATTTGGCTATGACAATGAATGGCTTCTTATTTAATATATGTAGTTTTTAATTCTTATAAACTTTATTTTTATGCACGGCATGCCAGATGCTTAGGTGAGCGAAGAAAAAATAATGTATTTTCTATTGCGTGATACAAACAAATCTATGTCAACAACTTAGTTAGAAACCACCCTACCGTTTGACCGCGATTGATAAACATCAAGCCATGTATGGAGATCCAAATGGCAACAATAGTAGGGCATCGTACTACCTCTGCGCCGTGATACCCATATTGTTGTAACTATTTATGAGTTTGTAACGTTGTAGGGGGTAATTTCAGGAAATACCGATTTTGAAAATTCTTTTACCAATAGATAGCCACGTTATTTGTGAATATCATAGGCTACGTTCATCACGCTAAGACCAAAAGGAGCGGAGCAACAATGAAGAATGTTTATAATCGGGGTTTTTTCCCTTTTGAGAACTTCCGCTGCGTGTTAGCCCAAAATAACTACTCCACGCGTACGACGTCTTGGGCAGAAGCTATTAATTAATCCTATTATTATTATAATATTATAAAGAGGTTAAGTTTGTGAGGTTGTAGGGAGTAATATCTGGGGAGTCGGAGAAAAAATGGTCGAACGAAAACGTTTCTTACGAACGCTACCTTAACGATGAGAGATATATGATTGAGTTTTAGAAAAAAGTTGTAGCTTGATAATGCCTATTACCGCCCAACGAAGTGGGCACTGGTCAGCTAGTTGAAAATAAAGTATAATCGGGTGGGCCAACTTCAAATACTTGGCAGGCCGCGAAACTTTAGAGCACATAAATGCTTATTACCATCGCACCCGGCGTAATATATTTCTACAAAAATGTAACTACAGTTGTTATTTATATGATTAACCTTAAAGTGCCTGGTTACGGAAGATTCATTAATTAGTATATTTATTTTTTATATTTATGTAAATATAGAAGGTAGTAGGTAGTACAATTCAAATTACATGCTGTGATATTGAGGATGTCCGCTACGTAATGTTTAGTCAATTAAAACTTAATTTTTTTATCAATGTATACTTACGCGTCATGATGTACACAAAAATGGTCAAATATATTCGTGATCGGACATATCTTAATTATATGTGTATGGTATAGTAACATCACATTCTCAGTAAAAGTGTTGATCTATAAATGTTACAAATAAAAATATCTCTATAAATACTATGAAAGTTACATAGTTCTTACAAACTACGTACCAGATTTTGATACAGTCTTCACTGTTATTTATAGATATCTTTCTGGGAGGTTGTCTATAGAATATAGATGTATTACATTTATATAATTGTAAAAAAAGGAGGAATTGCCGCGAAGTTGTATGAAGGAGTTTTCGCCCACCTATATGTTCACGATTGCAAAACCATACAAAGAAACAATAATAATTATAGGTAGTAGAGCCACGCTGACGCTATTACTGGTTTCAGTATGAATGGGTTGGCTCGCCCGCGGTTGTAGTAAAATCCTATCACAGAACACCGACGTAAAGTAACAGTGCTTGCATTGTAGCGTTTCGTTGCCTTCGTTCGTGTTCGTTCTCCCCCCCCCCCCCATTGCCCCATTGCCCAGGCTGGCAACGCACTTGCGACTCCCCTGGTTGCTAGTGTCTATGGACGGCGGTGATCACTTACCATCAGGTGATCCGACTATTCATTTGCCTCCTATGATATAAATATACAATACAGTTACAATTACATCTAAAAAGTGCATACAGAAAAGTTCCCGATCGTATATATCTATCTCCAAAGGATAATCCACAGCAAGCAATTTTACATATTAGAAACATAATTGATTATTTACGTAATAATATAGTATTATTTTTTACCGTACCGTAGTCAACAACACTGTCCTTTATTGAAAATCATTTCAATGAATATCTTACAATATATTCGAGATTCAAAATTACGTACAACAACAAACAAAAGTTGTTTGTCAGAACATTCTTCTAACGTAGCTTATAATTGTGGCTTTGATCATCTGTAAATATTAAAACCCCCAAAAGTGGATCTAATTCATTTAAAAACCAAAGATACATTGTTTTAGTTCTCATTATATGATATTGTGATATCTGCGATACGGTTGGTAACCAGTGCAGATACCAATATTACTGTAAATTATGTACACATTGACTTGAAACATTAAAATATTATTATTATTATTGTATTGTTGCTACGCAAGGCGATTTGGGTAACTAGCCATAGTTTAAAAATGTATAGAGTACGATATATAATAATAGTTTAAAAAAAACACGCTTACATAAAAAATCCAACTAAAAAACAGAAAATAGAATTTAATAAATTTGGATTAAGAATAGTGTAAATTAGAAATAAATGTATATTTTTGTAAAAAGTGACAAAAAAAATGATAAAAATACTGATATCTGGAGGTGCTGATATTAACAGGATCAGTTAATAAAAATCAGTTTTCATAAAAAAAAAAATATTATTTTTAATTTTTTTATTTTTATATTTTTTTTAATTATTTAACCCTGGCGAATCTAATTAGGATAATCGGATTCTTTGATCGGATTATTGCATTGTCATCGATCTTTGACAGGTGTGCAAAGTTTGAATTAAATCTGATCGTTCAAATTAGGACAAAATCGAGCTCAAAGGGGTCGGTTACAAACATACATACATACAGGAGAAGCTAATAAAAGCGTGTTAAAAAGAAAAAAAGATAAATGGGCTTAATAAATCCTGATGATTTTATCAGTCACTGTTTTTTTTACATTAAGTTCCACGCGAACGGAGCCGCGAGCACAGCTAGTATCTAATAATTTTATGGGTGGCGTGGAGAGCAGCGAGCTGGGTGATGCGGCACAGACAGTGCATGGGAGCAATCCCTCCCGAGCGAAATCGAGTTACACGCAAGGAAGAACACCGCATGCCGCTCGTGGCGTAACTCGTCTGCAGCTATAACCCGGAACGTTTAATATTACGATATATTACTTGAAGACATAATACACTAATGGCATCAGTTTCGTACTAGTTAGCTGATTACTAAATAGAATCGATATAGTAACAAAACTATATTGAAGTTGTTAGTTCAAAGCCATTTATAAACATTCACTGTAAATCATTAACGTAATCTTAATAAATGTATGATGAACAAACAGTACTGTTGTTATATTCTACAGTAGATAATGAACATATGCAAAGACTACTAAATGAGTTGAATTATTAATAATGTAAATGTTATCATTTCTCGCATAGACGTTATATACGCATTCGTAATGTGTATGTTTTGAAACACTGAGTCAAAAACGAACACATATACATAAATCATTTACTAGAACGGTATTGAGACGTTTGGTTTTGTCAGAACCACAAATACGCTATTCAAATTCCATCACAAGGTTGTTTAAGAAACAATGTTGTTGACATCCAAGAAAGCATAATAATTTTGACTGCTTCTCAAAGCCATTTTGACCTCACCTGATTTTAAATTATAATGTGGTCTAAAATGGTATCAAGCTAAACCCAGAAGGAGGACTGACTCTCAAGTGCAGTAGCCGGAAGACACCTATTCCTTGGGAACAGATTTTCAACTTGAATATGACAACCAGCTAAGAAGCGTAACCACAAAGTTTGTTTTTTTTTTCGAACTGATTACGCTATTGACCTAGCAAGGTTTTAACAGCTTCACCGGACAACTAAGACGAGCGGTTAAGGCACTCAGTCGATTTTATTTGGGTAACTGACTCAAGGGTGCACGACACACCTCGGCTTGGGCTGTTGCCTAATACATGCAATTCGCGACCTACTCGAGCTAACCTAAACTAAGCTACATATTCATAGTTATATGAGTTATTAAAACATATATGTGTACTAAGCATACATACCTTAACAACTCCAAACAAATTTTTCTAAACTATTTCAGTTCGATAGGGGAGCGCCACCACAAAGAGAAATTATAAACTCTATTATAATTAATGCCATGTAAATTACTTGACTTTTAATAAATGAACTAGCCAATACCCGCAACTTCTTTCCCGTTGTTAATTATAAAATTTATACTTTGCTTATAACAATTATTTAATATTTTCTACTGCTTATAAAATTTGTGTATAAAGAGAAATTAAATAAAATTATCGAAACCTATATAATAATTTTGAGTGATGCACGCACAATGGCAGATCTATATCATTTTATTTATTTAAAAAAGAATAAATTGTCCGTCATTTAGGGCCGGCGTTAGAGAAAAAAAATTAGGCATTAAAAAAACAATAATGTTATCACAGTCACGATTGTAGCTACTGAATAAAATAAAAAGGAAATCTCTTGACAAACGGAGGAGAAAAACTTACTTAGCTGTTTTTTCTTCGCCTATATATTGTCATAGAAAAAAGCGAATAGGGTAGAATACATTTAATCCAGTAAAAAATATACTGGTCCTGAGAGATAAATTAAATTTACAATAACTCGAGCGGGCCCCGAACAGAATCTAGTATTTAATAAATAGAAAAACACTCAATACTCGATCTAAACACATTTGCTTAAAGTTCTAAGTAGTATAAAAAGTGTGAAAGTAATAACACATTACAATTAACATATTACAAATTTACAATTCAATTTCGCATTTATTACGACTGGTAATAAAAGGAGCAGATAAATTAAAATGAACAGGATCCGGATGTAGCTATTATCTATAGAAATATTCTAATTAGGATATATTAATATACATATGCTAGTTATAAGACAGCGAAAAGTTTCAATAAATTTAGTTAATATGCCATTGATATCCGCGCTTGTTTTTTTATCTCACGGCGTTGTCATCGTTCATAATAATCTTGAGATAAAAAATAATCATCCAATCACTTTTCAAGGTTTTCATGGTTGAAGGAGATCTATTGAAATTTATTCTATAATTCTACTAATTTTAGAAATATATTAATTATACATATATACATAACATATTTATGGAACTGGTCTGTTACGACATAAGCTTAAAACCTTACTCGGACTCCTAGCTACATCGTTCAATATGTAGATGGGAATAACGGCAATATATCAATAATGAATTATATAATATAGTATTTGGTTATTTATAATAATTGATTGCATAAAGTATTGTCAGTTACTTTCTTCATCATCATCATCATTACCCTTACCCCACCTAAGTAGGGTCGGCACAACATGTTTTCTTTTTCCACTCTCTCCTGTCAAATGTCATCGCAGTATTCACACCTTTTACGCACATATCAATTTTCACGCAGTCCATCCATACCTTTTTCGGTCTTCCTCTACTCGTATATCCGTCAGTTGCTTTCTTATTAGGTAAAAATACGGTTAATACTCATTATTCGTAACTCTACTTTGAGTCTGGGTAACGTCAAATATTCTCCCTTTCATGCCTATTGGTTGTTACATAATGCTTGCTTTTTCGCACGTAGCCATAACAACGGTCAATAAATGTAATTTCTAATAGTATTAACTGATAAAGCTAACTAACTAACATCAAAGTCTATAATGCGTAGTCAACTGCGTAGGAATAACGAATTCCATTATTAGTTATTGTCTAAAATTAAATCAAATAAAGCATCACGCATTACCAATTAAGATAGTGATTTTCTGTATAAGATAATTTGTTACAATTACTATCGTATAATATACAAATCTACATAGTTATATAGTAATAGAGACAATGTAGCCAAATCGAATGATACGTAAAACAATAAGTAAATATAACAGTTGTTCAGAAATATTAAAATGCGCGACCAGAATAAACATTATTTCGCGGTCAGTTGAATTATTATGCAAAACATAACGTTACTATTTCAGAAATATATTTCTATAAGTTTATTGTGATATAGTTAAAGTTTTCAGCATATTATGTTATTCAAAAACGTCTCCAAAAATGCTTTCAATTCCAAAACTAACAGATACCATACACAGATATTTGTATGTAGGTGTAACCGAAGCTTAAGTATTAAAAAATTATATGTGCATTAACCTACTGACTGTATTCCTTCATAATTTTTTCTCAATCACTATTCCGCCTTTACCGTAACTCGTTAATGTCCAATACCGTCCAATTGTTGTTCTTTGCTAATAATACATTAATGTAAAGATTAAGTTACTTCAATCATGAAGATGAATGAATTATTTACACAACCTTATTAAAAGAAAAAATAACTCCAACTTTTTGTAGTAAACCTTCATAAGAGATGTGTGAAATTATAATCCGCAATCTGTTTGTGTGACGAAGAGTTATGGGAATAAACACTGTGTCGGGTAGAATGTTGAAAACACCGGTTGAAGTTCTACTGAAGTTAGCTACATGTGGCGCGGTGTAATTGATTCGGTGACCGTCTGAGAATACTTCGTGGGGTTAGATTTTTGTTGTATTTTTTTACTGTAATGAAAAAGTCTCACTTCTATCGTGTGTCTTATAACACACCGTATTTTTTCATTTCAGTTCACTAGCGTCAATTTAAAATCAATAATAATTATCGGTTAATGCAGCACTGTTTAAAATCAAAATCAATCTGGCTCAGACAATATTGGTGTCAAGGCTCCACAGGGACAACAACATTGTTAGTGTCAATAAAAGTGAATAAATGATCAAATATAAATACTTGTATAACCGACCGAGCGACCTAGACGCGCGCGGAAACATAATATGTAAGAATGGTTGACAAATAAATAAAGATATGATATCATACTATTTTTTATCCTAAACCGGATAATCTCAGAGTTGTCAAACTTAACTTTTTTTTATTTCAACTCACTATGCATGTATCACACAAAGAGAAGAAAGAGTAAAGACAGTTAATGCACGATGCATGTAATCTATACTAATATTATAAAGAGGTAAAGTTTGTGAATTTGTGAAGTTGTAGGGGGTAATCTCGGGAACTACTGGTCCGATTTGAGAAATTCTTTCAGTGTTATATAGCTTATTTATCGAGGAAGGTTATATATCATCACGCTAAGACTAATAGGAACGGAACACCAATGAAGAATATTTCAAAAATATTTTTTCTCTTGAGAGCTTCCGCTGCGCTAGTCTAGAGGCTAGTCATAGATATACAAAAACTCAAGATGCACGCTTAACGTCTCACAGCCGGCACACAAAAATGAGTGCATAATTTTGGATTATGCAGTCATTTCAAATTCTCTCGCGTCGCTCGCGTCCTTGTAAAAACAACTTTAAACCATGCAGGTAACGTTGAATTTGCAAAATCATAAGTTCATGGCTTAACTATAACCACGTATGTTTATCGGAAAGCTTTTGCAGTCGGTTTTGAGCGCTACTTTTATTCGAGACTGTGTCTTGGGTTTTTATATGTCTATGCACGTAATCCATAAACCACGAATAAATTATTTATAGGATATTTAATGTACATGATTACGAAATCAACTGTGACTTGTTCAGTTAAAACAAATGTGCATTTTTAATCAGAGAGATTGGCACGTAGCGTTTTCTAACAGACAGACCTAATAGGTAAAAACTATTCATAACTGACATTAAATTAAAAAAAAAACAATAGCATAGCTGTATCAAAACTATTACGCGAAAACATAATGACCTGTGAAACAACAATGGTATGAGAAGAATGGCCGTGACTAAAAGAAAAGTCAATTCTTCATGTAGGTAATAAAACGTAATTTCAAGCTTTAATAGCAAAGAGACCAAAAGATCATTATTTAAAACAGTTCTCTAACCTTGCACCCACTACGTGCAACGGAATAAATGTAAAAATCAGGAAGTAACCCAACTCCTGCAATGCAGACCCCATTATAGCTCATGAGTTCCGTAATAAAATTCATCCGTTCCCTTCTTTTGATCGGACTATCTACTGATGAATTTAATTTATTAGGATTGACGGGTAGTATAATGCTATAATTTTTTTAAATAGTTATACTTTAATACTGCTCTTTATTCAGTACTTACTTATACTCTTGGCTTAGTATTTATGCTTTATATAGATTTGACCTGTTATTCGTATGGTACGGTAATGGTAAAGAGGTTCCCTATCTACTTTTCTGTTCACTTGTGTATATATGCAAAATTTCTTATTGATCAGATCAAAATGCGTAAAAGCGTAAACTCTGTCACCTTTGTAGCATCGAGAGAGTGTCCCATACGCTCCTCTCACCAGTTTATCCGAAGTTAACACTTTAAGCACCTGATCGCAGAAGATACCCAATATGAAGAGCTCAATCGTAACGGGTTAATTGGATGAAACGCCAAAGCAGTACCAGTTACTTAGCCAAAGGGCGATGAAAGAACATCGTGGAGATTTAGCCAGTGGTGATTTTACCACATAAAAGGCCCGAATAAATAGACTTCATAATAAATTAGTGGTAGAGTCACGCTAAAGCTATTACTGTTTTCAGCATGAATCTGTTGGTTCGCCCGGGGTAGTATCACCCTCTCATAGAAAACCGACGTGAAGTAACAGTGCTTGCATTGTTGTGTTTCGTTCGTTCAGTTAGAGCACCGGGGGCCCACTTCCCTTTCCCCCTTCCCCGTCCCCTCCCCTCCTCCCCAAACACAGGGTGGCAACGCACTTGCGAATTTTCTTATGTTGCAAGTGTCTATGGACGGTGGTGATCACTTAACATCAGGTGACCCAGCTGTTCGTTTGCCTCCTATGATATATAGAAAATAAATTAATATAAGTCTTTTTACGAAGTAATTCTTGAAAGTATTATTTTATTTCAATAATATTTTGATACATGGTCAACTTTTACTGACATTAAAATAAACCTGAAGGTCGCATTTACATTTTTTATATACCAAGGTTTTAAGATTAGTTGAAAATAATTCAAATCAAACAATATATTTACGTACCTTCATCTAGTCATATCTTGATCTATAGGTAATGGTAATGCACATACTACGTTATACTTTATTTTATATCACGTTACACAATTAACATCTCAAATGGGCATAATAAACCTTACCGCCACAACATGCAACTCAAACAAAGCCAATGACTCCTTATCAGTAAAGCACGCTACAACAATGCGGGGGCATTAAATCTTGCAAAAATATATCACTGAGTATCAGCGACAGCCATCCATATCTACTAGTAGGGGTTGATGTGTTTTATCCCGTCTACATCGGCGTCTGTCAATAATATTAGCGGGAAGAGGCGTTGTCATGGCAACGAGGGAGTGCTTCCTACATGACGGTCGCTGCCCTCAGTCTACTTTCAACATAATGTACGTAGGAGGATCGGAGGGTGAAAAACGAAAGAGCTCCGTTGTCTGGGTCTCATGCAAGGGTGTCCCGCCAGACGTGCCTGATAGATGAAACACCCTTTAATAAATTTTTTATGACGCACAGAGTACAATGTGCGGCCCGATAATGATTATGAAATAGCACGATTGTTAAATTACGAACGATGAAGCGATAACACTTGAATTAGTACAAGGTAATTTTAATTAGGACCGCCTACTACCCGCTGCCTCCCACGAGAGAATAAGTGTAAATTTCATAGCAACATGTTCTCATGGTAATCTGAGAATATAAATCGAAACACAGTGGTCTCGCGTCGTTGAATCTTTCGTATGTTTTCACATCAATAATACCAGGCTTATAGCCGAATACAAAAGATCAATACAACTATATTGTCACACAAATATAACTCACTAGCTGCGCGATGCGGTTTCATCCGTATTTAGTTTTTAAATTAGTGTCAGGGCAATTAAGTAAAATTAAACAAATTCCGTACAAAACACGATTTTTCCACCCGAGCTACGAGGTACTCTCGCCTTCATTTATACATATGATAAGAATGCAAATCTAACGTGACTTTTCTTTCTAGATTTTTGTAAAAAGAATAGTTACAGGTGTCTAGAAATAAGTGATAAAATACATTTCAATCAATTTTAGCAATTTCTGTCTGTTTGTATGAACACGCATCAATGCTAAAATTTTCCATTGATGATAAAACCTCAGAAAATCATAAAGCATATATTCGAGTAACGTTTAGTTTTTGTTTCATTAAAATCGGTTCAGTCTCATCATCACAGTATCATCAGTATCATATGTTATTGTACTTTTAATAACGACTTAATAGTAAATGGACTTAAATTTACATTCAGATGACTTTATTAATCGCGGTTTTTGTATATAAGTTTTCACGTGAACGAAGTACAGCTCCTCAATGAATAGGCTAAAATACATAAATCATTTTTCAAATGAACTGATACTTCCAGAGATTACCATATATAAACGAACAAAACAATCTCTTGAGCTTTACATAATTCGTGTACATATTTTGTTTAATTTTTAATATATAACGTACTAAATATTCTTAGTTTAGTTTAATTGCTACGACGAAGAAGCGCATGGTAAGCCAATAATTCAATTAATAAGCCAACGGTTACAACATCGATGTTAACAGGCGCGAATACGGAGAACAGAGAGGCAATTGATATAATACTTCCACTGACCCCGCCCGGAATGCTTTATTTGCATTTATGTCAAAATTCCAATGGTATTTCGCCAATCCAAATTGTTCGACTATCAAGAAATCACGTCACTACATGGATAATAAACAATGTTTTTATCAACAAAGCAAAAAAAAACACCATAATATGAGGGATATATCCCTAAAAGAAATTGTCCCTCGCTAGATCCGGTATCTTCGCAAAGAAGTGAGTGCATCACTAAAAATATCAAACTCAAAAGTATATGCACGTCCGTGACTTTCTATCACGATTGTCGACTTTAATACACAAATCCGTCATAGTTCACCAGTTCATAGCTCCCGCTTCATTAAAATTAATCAATAGCACTTACAAAATCGAACGATAAATTATTCACAATCGGATATGGTTAAGTAATACTAAACTTTCAAAATCGACCCGTTTTTTTATTATCAAATAATAACAACCTGCTTTAGCATATAAATACTATAAGGTTATTATTTATCTGTTATATCACATAGTCGTTAATCTGGTTATTTGACTTTAAATGCAAACGAAATTACAAAATGAACATAGCTTATAAGTTATGGTACAGTATTAAATGTTGTATTATAACAAGCTAAAGCACGGATATTTGAGAAAACGGAAGTATGCTTTATGTGGTAATTATATTATTATAATATATACAATTATAAATAATAACTATTACTAAATCAATTAGTTCTACCATCCTTAAGGTCTACTATTTCACCACCAAATTAAACAGGAAAATGATTCCCTATTTTTAACTGGTATGGCAACAAAAATATTGTTTATTTCCGTGTTGTGTTGCATGTTTTGTAATATTATGACAATAAAATATATGGTTCAGTAAAAATACAACAGATGCCATTCTTAAGTACGTAGAAAGACAATTTTAGTGCATTAACATTTCTTTATAAAAATATAGATCTTAAAATATAATAACCACAATAAATTTCCAAACTAGAATTTGAGTTTTTTTTAAATTAAAATATGTGAAAAATCATCACTTGGTAAAAAGTAAAATGTTAGATATTATGCATCATAATATGACAAGCAGCTGATTTTATAAACTGTAACTAAAATTATAGTTCAATGAGTAGGTACTTCAAGTATTGGTTACTTCTTCTTCTTACCCTTATCCCGCCTTCATAAACATTTTCATATGCTCCTATTGTAGAAAAACACCTAGAAATAGTCCAATAACATGGAATACATGCCGCAAGGCCCCATAATTGAAGCCGAACACTGTTGTATTGTATACATAACAAGCATATTACGTAATTATAAACAAAACAGCTTCTTTATAAAGACTTGTTTGTAGGTGTTATAAGACTGATTCTTTGTAACGCCACCTAATATATACATAACGTACTTGATCGCTACTTTTACGTATCTTTCTTACTGTTCACTATTATTATACGTATTTTACTGTTTATCCTATTGTACATATTTATTATATGTATTAATGATATCATAATGTTACGTTTTTTTGTAATACAGATTTATGGAAATTATTGTTTATATTCTATTATTCAAACCAAAAAAATAAATGGAAGCTAACAATCATAAATAAGTACTGGGAGTGAAACGGAATGAATATTTATAGTATTAGAATTATTTGTATAGAGTTTGCAATTCATTATTTTCAAAAATAAAGAACAGAGTCTAACTTAACCTTAGTGTCATATACGGTGAAATTATAATGTAAGATATTTTTACAAAGTATTATTTACTTTGATTTAATACTAATAAAAAAGTAATTCTGTAAGGAATATCCAGCAATATCGGCTTGTCCACTTAACCGTTATAATAAATAAACAAACGCTGAGAAGAAGTCGATATTATGCAATTGTTGGCGAAGAAAACATTCGATTTCCCACATAATGCAGAGAAATAAAACCTGTCCGGTATAAATAAAGTGATTGAAAGCGTGAAAGTTATAAACAAACCCAACCTATTAGCGCAAAGTTGTATCGCATACCATCCATTTGGCAATGATGTCGCATATTTATAACTGGTACTCAGTACTCGTATTGGCTAGTATATATAGTTTCACATTTACTAACATTCAAAATTCTAAAAGATATTAAACACTAGCGTTTCGCCCAGTTTTCACATATGTGCAATATAGCGTCTAAATAAGTGTTTAAACAAGTAAAAATAACAATTTTCTATACTTTCTGTAATAGTCCAACTAAGACTAAAACTGTACGTAATAAATTCGATATTATTAAATGATGAGCAATAGAATTCAATTACATATCCGGGATTGAATTGACTGTAGGGGATTTAAATTGAAAAATTATCATTTTGTTTAAATTATGTGTTATTTAGACAGTATATATGTGCTGTACTCCCTATTACTCGAATACTTTTGTACTTTATCTTAAACAAAGATTTTATCTCCAAAATTATTTATATTATATACATAAATCCATATCTGATTGTTGTCATAATAAATACATTAGATACAAAAGCGTTGAGCGGCAACCGCGGTCCAGTTTTATTGATAAGCGATACGACCGTGGGAGACACGATTCCCTGACCTCACAATTCCTCTAATTCAGTGATAGGTCCAGATCGCGTTGGTCAAAAATTTCGAACTGTTATAAAATTATAATAATTCTTTTAACATTTGAGTATCCTTTGAAATTGTGTTCATGCGTGCTTTTTTGTATTCGTTGTAGATTCGTACAGATTTGGATTGGAAAACCCGATGAAAGTAAGTAAATCTGAGTTAACTCTAGACTTATCATATAAAGAAAAAAAATAAGACTTTATAAGACCACTTTGTAACAAATAATTGAACTACTATTTTTTTTTTATTGTAACACGGCAAAATGACTACACTGTGCCTGATGGTAAGCACAGTACAATCCAACAACAATGTCAACCACCGATTAACACACTATCCATCGCCGGTCGCCGCTGTCATGCCGGCCTGCGAAAACCTGGATATGCACAGGCTGATCCCGAAACGCGACCCGCAGAAGCGAATCACTATGACGGGCTTTTTCGCCATATACATGGTGTTTGCGACCCAGTCAGACTGTAAAACCCTTTCAGCCTGCTGTCGCCATTGCCTCGTTCGTTATTCAGCAGGGTGCACCACGTGCAGGTGCGGTTGGCTTGGGTGTCTCAAGTCTTAGATGTTATTTGACACCCCTTACACCCCTAGTTTTCACGTTTCTATATATTACTAATGTCGATATATTACATATTATTATAAATCCGTTTCAAAGCCTGTCGACTCTTTTGAGACCATAATATTCATAATAAAGAAAAATTAAAATTACTTTATTTAAGTTAAGCCCTAAGAAGGCCATATGAACGTCAAAACTACCACCGCTTCGGAAAACCACTCGGTCATCGAGAAGAACCGGCAAGAAACTCAATCAGGTTGACCTTTTTAACATATATATATATATTTAAAATACATTAGTTACATACAATCGTTTTAGTGGATGTACAGAGAGAAGTCAATCGTTCACATATTGATCCTCTCTATAATAAAAACCTTTTCACACCAAAACCCGCTTGACATAGCGCTCAAACATACAGACCGGCAAACAATGTAAATATACATACATACATATAACGAATTAGGAAAATTGTGTTCTACAAAAAAAAATCTCAGAATCTCGTGTAGGTACCTACGCTACACGATTTCTGTCAATTATAATCGGCTATAATCAAATCCTGACATAAGCCTGCATTATATAAAAGAAAGTGTTAAAATAATATAAACATTTAATTATAGGCAGTTAGTAAACAGGAAAGAAGGAATATTAACAAATTATTTGTAGTCGACGCCAAACAGTCACAAACTAATAAATAAAGATTAATAAGTGACAGTGTAGACTCTACTTGCAAAAAGGAAGCGTGTTCTACATGGGAAAGTAATGTTATTTTTTTTCTAGCCAGGGATCAACAGTTTCGTAATTAATTAAACGACAACCAACACATGGAATACAGAAATTTTGTAGGAAGTCTGGTGAGTCGACAATACCATTTATGGAAGTAAAGTTTCGTAAATATTTTATAGCAAAAACTAGTTTGCCTATGAGATATGTTGAATATTTATCAGGTTAGTGTTTTTTTAAGACGTTATAAATTAGGCTATTACTACACTTCATATGTTTCACATCCTTAATCTACACTAATATTATAAAGAGGTAAAGTTTGTGACTTTGTGTTGTTTCAAAATCGGGGTTTTTTTCCTCTTGAAAGCTTCCGTTGTGTATTAGCGTTGGCCCAAAGTAACTAGTAAAGGCTAGTATTTAATACTGCACAAATAGCACGGTCATTTCAACGGCTTAAGCGCATAACATTGTGGTTCGAGTCCCACATGCTTATGTGTGATCCGAGTCCCACATGCTTATGTGTGATCCGAGTCCCACATGCTTATGTGTGATCCACAAATGATCGTTTTGAGTTTGGGTTCACTTTGTGTCCGTTAAAGTATTTGTATGTAGAACCCCTGCGACGCAAGGTATGGAACCCAGTACGTTTGCTATCTTAAAAAAATACAGTGGATATTTCTATACAATAAAAGCACGCAAACAAAGTGTTTGGACACCCCTGATCGAACTGAAGTAGTTTAAAAAATTTCCGATACAAAATACAAGAGTTGTTGAGATATATATACTTGGTACACATATATGCTTCAACAACTCTTATATGTATGAATAGTTTAGCTTAACTTAGGTTAGCTCAGATAGGTCGCGTATTGCATGAATCAGGCAACAGCCAACCCGAGGTGTGCTGTGCACCCTTGAGCTAGTTGCCCAAACAAAAATCGGCCGAGTGTCTTAAGCGCTCGCCTTAGTAATCCGGTGAAGCTGTTAAGACCTTGCTAGGTCAATAGCGTAGGCAGTTCGAAAAAAAGAAAAAGTTTGGACACCGAATCGATTAACGTAGGTTATACTAAAATGAAGCGAAACTTTCGGTGAAGGAAACCACCTGACTACCTACCATCCTTGAGTTGAAAGTCTCTTTCCAAAATAGGTGAGCTTCAGCTGCTGCATTTGAAAGCCATGTCCCTCTGGGTTTAGCGTGTTTACCATCTAAGACCACATCGCCATTTAACATAAGGTTAGATTATAGTCTAAGAAACCTACAACGAATAAAAAACAAAACCTGCTGGATGAAAAACTTTTTTTATATCAGATATTAAATTAGACGCAAACACATAAATTATGTCTGTTTTGATTATACATTTATAGAATAATTTTTGTAACGGCATTGCCAACGAATATTATGCAAAAGTTTTTTGTTTTGCTAATGCTTACCTCATTAATTATACAAAGTTAAATGTATTCGCTCCATTTATTGTGAAACAAAACTAAACAATGCACAATTTTAGCATCATATTCTACCGCTACGGTTACGTATGTTTTTATTTATGCGTAAATAATATAAGCCAAACACTATTTAGTATCACAATGAATTTAGCAACTTTACGAAGTTTGGCAGTATCAGTCACTTTAAATAGATCACTTTTGTCACAACGGTCAAAAGTGTTGTCTCTTTAGGTATAATCAAAGTGATGTCTATAGAAATGTTCGTTTTGTATATTTTTTAGAACATATTTTTAATGTATTTTATTGCGGACGTAGTCGCGGGCAGTTTTTAGTAAATAATAACTGTATAAGTTGTGATGGTCGAATGGTTTGACAGACGGAATATAGATTCGATGTCTGCAGGAACGAATCCTGAGGTATGATACTAACCAATTTTTCGTAATTGGTGTACATTCGCTAACTTAACTTGCTAACAGTATAGGTTGAGGGTGAAGAAAAACATAGTGAAGAAACCTGAACATTAGAAACATTTTATGGTTGTGGAGAAAAACAAATAATTGCGGGTTTTTCTGTGTTTGAAATCACAAATACATCGTTAGCTTACTTTTTTTTATAGTAGCACGGCATAATGATGGCGCTATGCTTGATTGACACACTGTCCATCGCTGGTCACCGCTGTCATGCCGACCTGCGAAAACCTGGATATGTACAGGCTGATCCCGAAATGCGACTCGCAGAAGCGAATCACTATGACGGGCTTTTTCGCCATATACATGGTGGTTGCGACCCAGTCAGGCTGTAAAACCCTACCACCCCGGTTTCGCCATTGCCTCGTTCATTATTCAGCAGGGTGCACCACGTGCAGGTGAAGTTGGCTTGGTTGTCTCAAGTCTTATGATGTTATTCGACACCCCTTACACCGCAAACTTGATGATTATGCCCGTATATTGCCCCGAGATGTAGCTTTTGGGTCAACTGTTTTGCTAATTTAAATTGGTAACAGTGATGGCTGACCGTAAAGAAAAACATCATGAAAAAAACCTGAACCTTAGAAACATTCTATGCCTGTGAGAAAAATAGATAACTGCGGGTGTCTCTGTATTTGTAATCCCAAATGCGTAGTTGGCTTACTTGATGATTATGCTCGTGTCTTCACTCGAGATTGGACTTTTGGCTCAGCAATGGAACTCATAATAGTTGACACTATTATTATTATATATTGTTCCATTTAAATTATGAATACATACTTATATAACAATCAGTATCAATACATCAGTAATTTTTTTTTTAGACAGGGAGATATCCTGCATTGGATTCCCTCACACTGCCGGGGGACAGTGTGAGGGTTATGTCGGACTCCTACCGACTAAAAACCCCTGTGCCGCCTTTGCGCGTAATTGGACCAGGGTACGGGCTCACGATTTGCATGCTCCGATGCCCTGGTCGCGCGCTTTGGTCACCCATAGGTGGTCGAACGGTGACCCTCGTCTCGAGGGAGAGGATCTCTCTCTCTCCTGCTTCATGTTGAAGCTGCGGCTAGCCGTGCTTCATCACCATGGGAACTCCTTTCTGCGGCAACAGACGCCCCCGCGTCTGTCACCTGGAGTTTAGTTAGGGAGGCATAACATGGAAATTGCCTCCCCTACGTCTAGTTCTGGGGCCAGATCTCCCACGCCGGATAGCGGGGGCATTGGCGGCTCTCTCCCTAGTTCATCAATACATCAGTCATAGTATTATTAAATTTTAGTCTTAACGGTACGACAGACATACTGACAAAGTTCTAAAATGTACAACTGTAAGCGTGTATTAAATTTTTATATTTTTTTAGAAAGGTGTCGAATAATATTTGTATTTGCTCAGTTTGACTTCTATTTAAAAGGAACTACCGGTTTGCGCAAGACAGAAGTTTATATGTATATATGATGCAAGAGTTGGGTGTGTGCACAGATGGGCTGTCCTTTTAGCGAGTCTAAACAAAAGTTAATTTAAAGTAGGTAGTCACTTTTTAATTATGCAACAATTAGGTAGTTTAAAATAATGTACTGTAATTCAACAGTTGTATGAAGTTCTCGTAATCAATTATATATCATTCTTATGGATATCCTAAATCTATACTAATATTATAAAGAGGTAAAGTTTGTGAGTTTGTGACGTTGTAGGCGGTAATCTCAGGAACTACTGGTCCAATTTGAAAAATTCTTTCAGTGTTATATAGCTCATTTATCGAGAAAGGTTATAGGTTGTATATCATCACGCTAGGACCAATAGGAGTGGGGCACGAATGAAGAATGTTTCAAAATCGGGGTTTTTTTTCCTCTTGAGAGCTTCCACTGCGTGTTAGCGTCAGTCCATAGTAATTATTCCACGCAGACTAAGTCGCGGGCAGAGGTTAGTAATATTATAAAGTAACTGTGCCCGCGACGCTATCTCCGTGGAACCTATTGTAAATAACCAGGGATTAATAAAATCATTTGAATGTATTAAGTCTATTTACTTATTTACTTTTATCTCGTACTTAAGTCGCGTCGTCATTAAAATTACAATAACTTTTGATAGAGTGAACTGATTTTTATGAAACCAAAACTAAATGTTACTCGAGGATATGCTCTATGATTTTCTTAGTGAGATCTTATTGTAAGCACGATACTTTAGCAGTGGTATCCGGTGAAACTATTAAGGCCTTGCTACGCTAATAGCGTAGTCAGTTCGAGAAACAAAAGACTTTAGCAGTTATTCGTCGCCATATAAACCGACAGACCGACAGACAGATAGATCAGACATTTATAAAAATGAATGGAATGTATTTTATAGCTTATTCCAAAACACCTACAACATTTTTTTTTCACAAAAATCTATAAAGAACAGACACTTTAGATTAACATTCTCAATATATAGATATAGATGAGAAGATGAGTTTGTTTGTTACGCATTCAGACTATAAATACTCAAACCATCATCATAAACGTTATCAGGTATTTTAAAAAAATAGTGTACCTTCATCAAGAAAAAATGTACTGATGAGATGTATATGTCAAATCTACATTAAAGCGAGCGAAACCGCGAGTAAAAGCCATTACAAAATATATTTTCTATAGCGATTATATTATGTACGTTAAAATACAATTTATAAATTCGACCACGAATCATTAAACTTGATTCAATATAGCACCACCGCAGTTAAGAATATAAAGGTCTTCAAAATAAAAGTTTCCATGTTACCTATAAAAACACATCAAAAAGAGTATAATTTCAGTGAAATTTCTTTACTACATTTTAGTTCTACGAACGTACGTTACATAAATTATAGTATTAATGTAAAATATAACCTTTCGAAGTAACTCCTACGCGTCGTTGAACTTAATAACATTTTATCCTCTGACATTCAATTTTCACAGAGATTTCGATAGCGTGATCGACCGAGTTGAGTTGTTAGCCTGATTTATAGCTCAAACTCCAAAGGGCCCTTCAAAGGACGCCCTCAGGGACGTAGAATAATTACCTTACGTATTTCCGAAAAGACCCTAACATTAGAGTGCATTCATTAGATCGTTGTCACTCACCCCACATCGCTCCTTAAGCTACTCTTTTGGGGCTTGTTTCTGTATGCATATAATAAATATTCAAATATCCGTTTTTGTGCTCTCCTACTAGCGAATCATATTGTGAACAAACCTGAACATCTGTTGCAAGAAACAATATATCTGAATACAGAAATTAAGGAAAAAACTTTAATGATATTTTCTTGTTTCTCCAGGAATTATTTTACTCTAGAAATTGTCAGATATTATTTATCCAAACACTAGTGTAACCAATTATTGAATCCCGATCTGTAAAATAAACAAAACAGATAATACAAATAACAAAGTATATACATATAACCTAACTTATTTTTAAAATTATAACGATTTTTTTTAATCAATCTCCCATAATAAGTATCAAGCTCTGTGTCACAGAGAAATTTACAAATCTAAAATCAAAACAATCATCTGTCAACACAAATAATTATTCAGTATGTGAATCGAAACTACAAACCAGTATAGAGGCGACTGCTTAAAATACTGCGTCATGCGTGCAATACATACATTTTAATTATAAATTATAATTGAGATAATAATTATAACACTAGCGTTAATAAACTTTCTAGATAAAAACAAAGGTGTGTAATTAGCAAAACAGTTTTTCAACGAGTCAACGTAATATTTATGTCATGTGAACATTAAAAAAACAAAGGAGTCAAAATTTACCGAAACTGTTATATTGTTCTGTATACAGAACTATTCTATAGAAACGGACGATTCTAGAAAGTTAATCTCACAAATTCGTCAGATAGAAAATGTCGTTTTGGAAAATAAAACAAAGGCTGTAGTGGTAAGCGTTGGGTTAGTGAGGCGAGTCAACGTGAGAGTTTACTTTCTATCGAACGTCATTCGTAAGCACAGCACGCGCCGTGCTCTCCATCCGACACTGTTTTAAATAACGGAGCTTTTCTTGTCACTTATGTCCATTAGCGAACTCTTTTCCGCTTGCAGGAAAATAACTTTCTCAACGATCCCGGATTTCAAAATGCAGAGCCAGATTTAAAAATAAAGTGGAGGCCACAAACAAATAAATATTATTTCTATTTAAAATTATCACTTCCTGTTTTTTTCTTTGTTTCCGTATGGCCTGTGCCTATGTAAGCAATTTCGCCAATATCTTGATAATGCGTACTTTTTGTTTGCGAGAACTGTTATTATTTGTTAATTATTAAAAAATAATAATCGAAAACTCATATTGTTGAGGCCAACCAGGCTTACGCGTAGAAGCCGCGGGTCTGCAAACCCTTATTGCTATCGCCTAAATTCGACCTTGTCAGAACATGAAGTACATTAATCGGGTAAAGCTGTCAGACCAATAGCGTAGTCAGTTCGAAAAAAAATATATGAATTCTTCTAAGTTGTCTATTATTTATTCTTTAACATTATTTTTTAATAGCAATCATTAAGCATCTTCTTTTACCTAGATTAGCCAGGTATATAATTTACTGCCTATTTAATTTATAGTGTCTTCATAGAAGGTGTAAACTTTAATATCTGCATGAGACGTTATCAGGCTAGAAAATCTACTTGAGCTTATAATTTGTAAAATACAATAAATCAACAAAATATGAGGAAGCATTCTCAGAATGAGTGTTATAGTATGAAGCAAATCAGCATGAAGTCATCTGACATCATGTGTATAGCCTATAGCTATTAATAACCAACCGCAATAAGAACGCAGTTTTAAGGCCACCGTTACGATACTACCCTTGACGGATAGGTTTAAACTCCTCGTGTAACACTGTAGTCGTGGTGCTTCACTTGTCGAACCTTGTTCTATTTTATTTTTGGCAGCCAGTCTTCTAGTAGACTATTACTGCCATTGTCAAGTGAGTATCGATATTACAAGTTTCTTGATATAATTTCAATGAACTAACAAGTTGGTGGCCATCTTGTTAAAACTTTCCTATGAGTTTTTTGTGGCAAGTCAGAATCCATGCTCCGTGGTATTATTTTCGATCCATTTCACTTGTGCACAATAACCAAACTATATTACGTAAAGCACCACCAACATTACACAATATAAAGCCAAATAACACAAGATTATGCATGAAATATAAAGACCACTACATGGCATTCCAAAATCCCGCTAAAAACTCCTTGTCGAACCTTATACTTATTACAGATTCTATCGTTTTTTTTTATAATAACAAGAACCTTTACATTTCATCATGCCTCTTTAGATCGAATTCCGTAAGCGAAGGATGGTATATAAATATTTGTTTTATACCTAGATATCTAACATTACAATCTACTCTAAGTGTTATAAGACTGATTGTGTAAGTGACTGTAACATTGTAAACAGTATAGATATGAAAAATTATATACTGTTACTTAGGTTTAACCTTAAGATACATAGTTTTTCTTATTAAATCCTAGACCATCTTTCTACCAGAAGAAAATATTTTCAGTTCGATCTGCATTACTGCGTTACATGGCTGTAGCTAGAGTCAAATTTGATGTAGGGCAGCATTGGTTACAGGTAGGGCGGAAGTAAAATTTTTATCATAACTGATCTGCCCTCGAATGCCACAAACTGTGGCACGTTCAGAAAAGTTTAGATACCTACCGTTACAATTTTTTTTATCTCAAACTATGAACAAACAATTTTATTATAATAATTTATCTTAGTTTTTGGTATTTTTAAGGTAGGGCATTAATTGGTACTTTATATTTACTTTAGGGTCTGCAACGCGTATGTGACACCTCTGATGTTGCAAGCGTCAATAGGCTGCGGTGACTGCTTAACTGCTTGCCACCATCGTAGTACTTTATATGTACTATTTTATAAAATATATGTTTCTGTTTATACATAATCATTTAAATAATATTGTATAGAACTATGAGGGTAAATGTGATGTCAAATAAATATTTTTTTAACTTATTGGTCCTATATTTACAATAATAAAAATTTACTGAAGAGAAATTGAATTAAAACAAATATTATAGACTCTTCGCTATATACATGGTACTTTTTGTAATAAATAATAGGTCAATAGAAACATATGACCGAATTTGTGTAATATAAACCGTTTTAAATGTTTATTTTGAATTATTTAACGGTGCTACGTGACTGCAACAAGTAGAAACCTCCTGGTTACAATGCGAACATGACATCATTACTCCACGAAAATCGTGTTTCGTGTGGTGTGCTGTTTCAAATGTTGCTACACTATTGTTTCGTGCTAACAGGGCAGTCGAGTATTCTAAATACCGAATTCTCTATACACAATTGATTAGTATGGGTTTAAAGTATGCATTCAATATAAAACTGCACTTAATACAACATGCATGGAAGATAACAATAATAAAATCAATTTTAATTATAAACATATAAAACACTATTATCCTATACTAGCGGGCCCGGCAGACGTTGTCCCGCCCTGATTATAAAGAAATCCTGGACAAATTATATACTAAAATGTTCTTCGTGAATCACTTTATCCACTCGTGAAAACAGCATAAAGACCCGTTCAGTAGTTTTTGAGTTTATCGCGAACAGACAGACAGACAGACGCGGTGGGGGACTTTGTTTTATACTATGTAATGATAACTATGAATATATATCAAGAAATAAAATCAAAGTGCTTGTTGTTTATCCAAGTTAATCGTCTAAACAGCTGGCCCGATTTTAACGAGACTTTCATTCGCAGCTACGGATTATCCATCCTAAATATTAATTCGCTTTTGTATATAATACGAGTTAAATAGTAATTTTAACAGATGTATCTTAAAATCAGAAAAATATTTAAAGGCATAAATGATAATGACAATAAGGAAACTAAAAGATAGCCCACAATTAATCGAGATAAACACGTACTCACATGTAAAACTAAACCATTCTCAACAGAAAGTGATCCGTATCACAAATTACACATAACTAAAATCTACATATTAATACGCGAAGAAAAAAGTGTACCTCGTTTTAAGAACATTGCGAGGACGGAAAAACATAGTGGTATAGTCCATATGAAAAATGATTGCAGAACAATAAAACGTTAAAGTATAATATGTTTTATAAATATAGTAGTTTATATAAAATAGAACAATTGTTTACGTTCATACTGAATGTCTAATACATAACGATGAAGCACATAATTCTGTGGTGAAACAGTTACTCGGAGTAGAAGTTATTTAAAAAAAGCTATATATAATATCCATCTTCATAAACAGAAAATAAATGCAAAATAATGTGGAGAAGTTAGAGCCACGCTGAAGCTATTACTGGTTTCAGCATGAATGGGTCGGCTCGCCCGGGGTACTACCACCCGACCCACAGAAACATCGACGTGAAGTGCTTGGCTTGTTGCGTTTCGCTCGGTCAGTGAAAGCGCCGAACTCTGCTGGTGCTGCAAGTGTCTATGGACGGTGGTGGTCACTTATCATCAGGTGACCCACCAGTTCGTTTGACTCCAATGACAAAAAAAAATGTACTCGCTCGAAAGTGAAGTAATAGAACAAAATTTAAGAAAATTACTATCCATTTTCGGCCACCGAGCGATCGTTACTATAAATATATATATTTTCGAACTGACTACACTATTAGTCAGGCAAGTCCTGTACAGTTTCACCGGACTGCGTATAAATAAATATGTATTTAAATCATATACAAAATGGATATTATTATAAAGAAAACTATAGAACGAGATTCTTAAATGAAACATATAATTTGAGGAAGTATGTATGTATGTATATCTAATAATAATGAGTAACAGAATAATGTATTAACAAATAAAAGTACATACATTTCCGTGCATCTTTATTCTCTGCAATTACATATGTACTCTGCTGCCACTAAATATAGGAAGAAACCGAGCCGTTTAAAGCTCTTAGTCAGTTCATTATTTATTCATATATCACGTCGACTCTCATTCATAATTCTCTTTTAATTGAACTCGCACTGTATCAGTTAATTGTTCCTTATAATTTTCCTGTTAGCCTCTACTAAACATACCTAATCTTAAATGTAGTAAGGAAACAAGCAAAACGATAAACACCAATAGCATGTATTCGATTTTTATATTTCGATTTCAATCGATAACAATATAATAAAAATAGTAAAAGTACCAATATAAATTGCATTATTACGTAAACTGTCTGTCAATGATTTTGGTCTCGTTGTATAACGGTTTCCAATTGTAACACAAAATTGTAAATTATAACGCATTTAATCAAAACATAGTTTTTAGTTTCAATTGTATTTTTTTTTTCAAATTGTATCTAATTTTATCATCAGATTTTTTCAATTAGTGTACATCTACACGTCTTGATTACTATTTTCAATACACAGATTAGAAAAGAAAGAACTTTCCTAGTTTAATAATAAATAATTAGCAATAAGTTGTTAGTAAATATTGTTACAAAGAAAAAACTTATTCAATCATTTAGATTCAACAGATTCTTAAATATTAATAATATGGATAATTGCGTAACAATACATATACAGGTCACAGATGAAAACTTTGAACTAAAGATTATATACATAATTAGAAATTTGAAAGTGTTAAAAACCAACTAAAACTAGGATTCAGTTGACAGTTTGTTCTAATAAAAAAAACCTCAATCATCACTAGAAAGCAACTCAAGTACGCTGATGGACCGAAACCCGATAGAAAACCACAACGGCGTAGAGTTTCACTATAACTAGGCCATACGCGAATGACCTGCAATTCTCTTGATGATAACGCCAACCATTCGCAGTATTTTGGCACACGATTAATTATTATAATTATATTATTCTTACCCATAATCACTTTAAAGTTTCCACAATAGTGAAATGAAACATTGAAACGATGATGGCCCATTGATTAGAATATTCAGACCCCGCGTCAATCAACGTAGAATCTAGCAATCGAACCTTGCTAGAGCTTTCACTAAAGCGTGATGAAACCATAACATTTGGGGTGTGAGGAGTGTCGAATAACATCGAAGACTTGAGACATCCAAGCCAACTTCACCTGCACGTGGTGCGCCCTGCTGAATAACGAACGTGGCAATGACGAAAGCGGAGTGGTAGGGTTTTACAGCCTGACTGAGTCGCAACCACCATGTATATGGTGAAAAAGCCCATCATAGTGATTCCCTACTGCGAGTCGCATTTCGGGATCAGCCTGTGCATATCCAGCTTTTCGCAGGCCGGCATGACAGCGGCGACCGGCGATGGATAGTGTGTCGATCAGGCATACATACCGCAGTCATTATGCCGTGCTACTATAAAAAAAGTAAGCTAACGATGTATTTGTGATTTCAAACACATTGAAACCCGCAATTATTTGCGTTTCTCCACAAGCATAAAATGTTTGTTGTTTGTTGTTCTGCAGGTCGCGTTTCGGGATCAGCCCTTTTGTCTCGCTTTTGTTACGTTAGGTTAGACTTGCGAAAAAGGATAACGCGAACTTACCTCGGGCGAGCGCTGTGCATTTAATTCGAAACCTTTTAAAGCACGTATTTGATATGTATTTAACTTTTTTTTAATAACACCGATAAAGTATTTTAAAAATGTCATTAACAATTAATGAAAATTACTCGATTCCAAATTTTGATATTATTATAAAACTACATAAACAAACTAGGTATCTAGATGACTATTTTATTTTTAAAGAATAAATTTATAGTTTATCTGTTTCATAATATATGTATTGTATTGCTCATCACTCGAAACATATGAGAAATAAAATGATCACCCGATGTGTAATACGTTCTCGGAACGATGTGCTCAATTGATTATATGAAGCACCCTTTATATACTACTAAGAAAGTACACATTATTGGCTTAAGGCAAAATGGAAACTTTATATCCTTACTATGATATTATAAATGAGAAGCCAGTTTCTTCCTTTGTTAGGCTTACATGCCTTAATTACTGGACCGATCATCGTGAAATTCTGCATACACGTTCTAAGGGGTACAAAAAGGACATAGAGTACACTTCGTCCATGAAAAATACTGTTCCCGACGGATAGCCAAGTCTATATTAATGTGAACGAAATCAATAGCAAAAGTACCAATGATATAATTTCGAGTCGACTAGAATCGACTGGAAGTCCACTACGAAATGCGAATTCGAGGGGAGAACGTAATAAGCATTGTGTCACAAAATCTATAATATAACGAGGGTAGCACTACTCGGATTATTACAGTGTGATTACTTTTATTCTAAATATCTCTATCATTCACACCAACACCATTATCCAATTTGATGAGATGGTATCCGGTATAAAACAAGTCCCTATACTATCAAGAATTTAATATTAATTTATTCAGGCAATCTTGAATTTGTTTAAATTGTTTCCTTTTAATAAAACATTAATTATAGTTGTGTACAAAAAATAAAACTAGTTTTCATTCAAAAGTATATTACTAAAAATAATTTAATCAATGACTCTACTGATCTAGTAACTTTATTTCAATGATTCACATTCAAACAATGCAGAAAATAAACCGTTAAACGTCTTATCTTTATATATAAATTTCTTCTGTGCGTGTGTATGTCACTGAACTCCTAAACGGCTGAACCGATTTTAATAAAACTTTTTGTGCGTGTTCCAGTGGATCCGAGAATGATTTAGATTCACAATTGGACCCGGTAGGTGGCGTTGCGGTTGACTTTTAGGATTGTTTTTATTATCATCAATCATCAATATTATCAAGGCAGGACAACGTCCGCCAGGTCAGCTAGTATTAATTATAAAATGTTACAATACTTTAAATATGTGCTAAGTAAAATTGACATAAATCATCAGATAAGCGGTGACTCAAAACAATTTCTAACAACATTAAACCAACCACTATTAAATTTGTACATAATACAAATCTAGAAATGTTACTAGCGAGTTACATAATACCTAGTTAAGCTCACGTTTTTACTCAAGATTGATCTCTGACGTAATATCAATAAAAATAAGTGTCACTGTACTGGTAGAAAGACTCAACTCTCGCAACAGTGAGTAAGCGTCCAATCGACACGACAGGCCTATGTACAGTTTTGAAGTTAAACAATTATCACTAACTGGCGTCAAGTCAACTGTAATTGCCAGACTGTGTCAACTGCATCAATGTGAACTGGACTGCAATTCGACAATTAAACACAATCACTACATCGCTGTTACAAATCAAAACCAATTCTCACAGTTTACTAGAACTATTATCAATTTCCTTATACGAGAATGCAACGATAAGGCCACTTTGTAACTACAAAATCGGCTCGAGTATTCGTTTACCATTAGAATTTCGAGAAGAAATAAATAAATACAAATCATTTTTTTTATTTCTATAATTTTAATTCCCATATAAATTGTTTCTTAAAAACAACATTAAGTAAAAATATGTCCAGTATTATTATTCCTTCCTTCCTTCAAAAATAAAAAGGGTCCTCCTATATAATAAACTAGCGGGCCCGGCGGACGTTGTCCCGCCCTGATAATAAAAAACCTTGACAAATAATATAATTATACCTTCCTCATGAAATCAATGTATCTACTGGTGAAAATCCGTTCAGTAGTTTTAGGTTTATTGCGAACTGACAAATAATATACTTATACCTTCCTAATGAAATCACTGAATCTACTGGTGAAAACCGTATGAAAATCCGTTCAGTAGTATTTAATTTATTGCGAACAGACAGACAGACAAACGTGGCAGAGGCAAGAGTTATATATACTATGTAACGATGATTATAGTCGTATATACCTCATATACGTATATTGCTATAATGAATTGATACGATGTGATATATTATTTTGAATCAATAATATTATCATAAAACACAACAATGAGCATAAAATTATAAAGCCATTTTCCCAATATTTTAGATAACATAACCTAGATTTACTACAACCGGTTCGTATTCGTTGTATTCGTTCAGGGGCGTTTATTGTTATTTATCTGTATTCGTTCAGGGGCGTTTATTGTTATTTATCTAATTCTCAGAACTAAACAGAACCTCTCTTTCAGAAATTCGTACTTATGAAATGTTTTTTTTTTGTGTTTTACAGGTACGCGCTTAGCCACGATCTCGCCTGATGGTAAGTGACGATGAAGCCGACGATGGATCGCGCTTACCTGCTAAATGCCTGTTCACTCTACTCTTGAACACTCCCAAGTTTGTATGATGACGGGAAGACAGACGCCGGGAGTGAATTCCAGACCTTAGCCGTACGTATAATAAATGTGGAAGCAAATCGCTTCGTACGAATCTCAGGAATATCAACTACATAAGGGAAAACCTCAAGGCGTCTGGTCGTCCTCTGATAGAATGGGGACGGTGGAATTAAATCATATAATTAATCAATGTATATAGATGGACATAGCAACTAACTTCTATACTTCAGACTTCTGAGAAACCTAATCACCAATTAAAATAGTCAAAAGTCTACGTTGAATAGTAACTCAAAGCAGATTTAATCCAGATTTAAGGTCGATTTATTTTAAATAGATTTAAGGATTTGTGTTACATATAGATTTTCTTTTATTGTAACCTTGCCATTGTATGATTATTATTTAGCTTCAGTAGAAAAGCGTAATAATTTTTAAAGTAACACAGGCGATACAGCCATTTCCAAGATTAATTTCAGTTTTATTTATAAGTAAAGATTTAATAAATTGTAAAAATATTAACATCGAAACCGTATGTAACGATCCACATTCTGTATTAATTGGCATAGAGTTTGACCTTTATTTCTCACTTGCATACATGTCACTGATTGAGTTCTTACGTAAAATGCCCCAAATAACTCAACGTTCATGTAATGTGGCGATCAAAATAACAATTTGCACGTAACGGTACTAAATATACAGTAAGTACAGTTCAAGGTAAGGATTACACTAAGCGTTTTAAATCTATGTTATATACATTTAGCATTGTTTTAATTTATACAAATTTTACCTGTTTGTATTGACTTGGAGAGTATGCAGTAAGGATTATTTTTAAACATGGTATATATTGACAAAAATGACATCAAAATATTAAATAACATAAACATACGTGTATACGTTTCACGATCTAATACATTTATACCTAATATATGTAGGACAAATATTTCGATGTTTAATCATCGAGATATAAATAAAACCAGTTATTTCTAAAATGGTCGTGAAAACACTGGAGTGTTCCTAAAACACTTTATAGAATTATAATTGTAGCACATAATATTGTTAAACAATCGTATACCCACAACTGTTAACTATCCTATTATTTTAAAATTTATTTATTTATAATAATATTTTTTCCAAAGCACCTTTTCCTGAGTGTACATAAAATGATTATCTACAAGCTGAATTAAGAACCTTTTTAATAATAATAGTTGTAATCATAGACGGCAGGTAATACCACAATTCTACCCATCCGGGTAATCAGTTAAGTGTCGTAATTAGATTTATTTAATTATTACTTTTTAAATCTTCACTCATAAATACGTAATACTGTTTGCATTAGATAGTATGTTATAAGGCTTTTATAAATCTTATCTATACAAAATTTAAATTAAATAACATTTAATACTCACCACATCTATCCAGCCAACCTTCAACACGACAAGGATAACTAATCACATTCATAACAATCTCATCGTTTCTCATTTTGAACACTTTATAATCACGCACTAACAATAAAAGTTTCACGACCGGCACAATAAACAATACACATTTCACATTTCAGCCACACACAACGTCTAAACAGACAGCCGACAGAGTACTGGCCAGTGGTTACACAGCAACTCCTCGACCACTGCAACTCCACTTTCACCCACCACTGCGAATAAAAATACAAATAGGTGCGTGAATCATAGAAAAATGCTGCGACAAAATAAAATAAATTACCTTATCATAAACAAAACTACCAATATATATTTTTTAATAAAAAGATAACTTTATTACAATAAATCTTTTAAAAAAAATCTTTAAAATTCACTACAAATTATTATTTACCTATAAAAATATATAATCAACACTTCAATTTATATTTCCAATTTCAAACACAATTTTTACAGTTTACACGCACGTGATAATTACACATTCGCTTACGTTTACACATCCACATACGAAAAAGGCATACAAAAGACTGAATCAGAATTCAAACTGGTCTATTCTATTTTATGTGCTAGTGACTCGCAGTGGTTAGTCTGTGACGGTAGAATGAAATCGATATATCCTTCATCTCTGTCACTGATTTATTGAACCATCTTCTTATCATCTGTTATCAAATTGCGCGCGCAACTATTCCGTCATCTCTTAATAAAATATTCAATTTATATTCAGTATAATTCAATAAGCTTTTAAATAAGCAGTCTAAATTACTTCAGCATACATTAAATAACAACTTAAGATTTTATTTCTATTAATATATCAGTTTATAAATTTCCAGCTACTGGCATGAAAATTCGAATTTGCCTCCAATTGTGACGACAATTTTGAAACTTTAAGTTAAGGACCTATATACACACTTTACTTTTTATATGTTGCAGACATGCTTATATCATAATATCAATGTTTTATATTGCTTTATAATAAACTTACTTGTCAAACGTTTTAAAGAAAAGTAAGTCCTTTTTGTAGCTCGCAAATAATGAAAAACAATCCAATACGTATATATAAAATACCTTAAATATCTTTGGTAATTTTATAACTAGGATGAAAATAAAATACCTAATAAAAAGAAAACTAGAAAGTAATATGTACCTACAATAATATGCTTTCGTAAAACAGTAACAAACTTGGCAGTATATTTTGGTTTATACATTTAAATGGTCTTATTCCAGAAAATTTCAGACCCCCTGAAATATTGTTTTGTATTTATTAGATATATTATAGATATGTATTATAACACTACGACCCTAAGAAGCAGAATAGTAAACGCAATCGTCAACCAATCTGGCAAATTGTAAAAATATACGCGATACAAGAACAGCAGTTGATACCACTGTGTGTATATGTAACTGGCAGATATAATCAAAGCTTAACGAGACTGAAACCATAGGGAACATCCAGTCATATAAATGCAGACATCATCACACTTTGAGACTGATCTGCAGTTTTTTAATTTATTATATATCAAAGCTAAAGCATTTGCCAGTGTCATTGGGTTGAAATTACCTTCATCACAATTGTACACTTCAGACACACAAGTAAGGTATATACACGGATTTTATTATCTAGTTATTTTTTGCGCCTTATTCTTCTAGACTAATAGTCCTTTTAAATCGACGTGCTCATTTTAAAATAAACAGTTCAAAGATGTTTTTTAACTACAATGTCAACGTTATAATTGAAACAATACTAGGCATTTCATTGAAACTACTACAATAATAAACATTTACATAAATGTTTATTCTAAATCCGTAAACTCCAAAAGCTTTTTACCGATTGGTTTGAAATTTTGATCAACGTTGCATTCAGGATATCTGTAAAAGAAACTGATAAAGTCACAGCAACGCAAGACCGGGATATCGGCATAAAAAAATTTTTTTTGTGATTTATATTTTATAGAAACAACTGATTTACTACAAGTTTCTTAGAAATACATTACAAATTTAATTGTCCGAGGTTTATTTTTAGTCTATGGTGCTTTTATACTTTTGACATTTATGATCGCTCTGAAGTGACTCTATACTCGGCTTCTATAAAAGTCTTTAGTCTACATTCGAAGATGGCTTTGAAAGCGCTTGTCGGGCAAAGTGAGTTGAAAATTATATATTTTAATATTTGTGTATAGTTATTACAGTCTAAATATTTTATGTTTCTGAAGCTACAATACGGTTACTTTTATATTCATTCAATATTTCTCATTTTACTATATTCTATCATTGTATTAGAGATATCACTTTATCGATGACTAATTATTTAGTTTGCGTAAAAGTTACATTTTTGTTATGTTTGGGTGTGTATAGCATATAAATATACATGTTTCAATAGAGAGATAAAATTAACCTTGTAAACTAATTCCTACAAATGGTTACTCTATTTTCATAGTTTCATTTCTGTATAGCATGTTACAGTTCATTAGAAAATGTATTTTGATTTCTATTTCTATATAAAGTGTACAGTAGGAACATTACAATTATGCAATTTTGTTCTACGATAACAAAATGTAGTCCACAAGTTCTGTACCCTATTGATTTTCTGTCATTTGGAAAAGGGGGCGGGGGTTGCGAATTTACGTCATTCACCCACCGCATTCTCTTCGACTGTTCAGACCTATCTATACATACAATAACAATGTAAATCTAACATATCTGTACTTTTTAGGTTTTTTAGATAATCATTTTTAGAGATGTCTGTCTGTCTGTGTTTGTATGAACACATATCACTACTAATTGGGTTTGCAATAAAACCACACCACAAGAAAATCATAAAGCATATCTTCAAGAATAACTTAGTCTTTGTTTCGTTAAAATCGGTCCACTCTATCAAAAGTTATTGTTATTTTAATGACAATGCGACGTAAGTACGAGAGAGAAAATGGAGTAAATAAGTAAATGGAATTAATACATTCAGATGACTTTATTAATCACTGTTTCTTACGTAAAGTTCCATGCAGATGAAGTCATGGGCACCGCTACTAATAACTATGTATGTGAATGGTTTAAGCTTTGTACTAATAATCTAAATTTAGGCCAAAGTAATAATTTAAAATAATTATGCCTTTTAATACATTTCTTATTCAAATATGAGGTGTATGCATTATTTATTGCAAAGATTTATATGAATTATTTGAAAACATACATTGAGACATATTACAAAAATTCTAACATTGTGATAAACTACTATAGTTGTATTATATGAGTGCTTCATTTAAAAAAATTTCAATTTTTATACATCATGAATGAATGAAGTCTAAATTTTGCCATTCATTTGATTTTTAGTTTTTTTGGGGTCATCAAATATTACATTAATTAAATTTGAAGATCTATAAAAAAAACTTATCCACAGTTAAAATTAGACCTGGTTAATTTTGAATAGTAACCGTCACATACTATATGTTGTGTAAATGTTATAGATGGCAGAAATACCACATAAAATGGAAAAGTAAAGTATAAAGGACAAGCCTTTTAAATATCTGTAGAGCTTTATTTCTTTCATCAATACACTTTCATGTAAAAATATATATGAATACTAGCTGTTACACGCGGCTCCGCACACCCTTTTTAAAAATTTATTAAAGGAATGTAAAATTGTAAGTGGGTGTGTACATTACAGAAACGCTTTTTGAAAAACATTTGTAACTACGATACGAACGCCATCTACTGTAACATGTACATTAGATATATGAATACTAATACTGAAAATCAGTTCAAGCATTACGGATATTCCACTGCGTCCGAAGGCGAATAAAAAACCTAAATTATTTTTTATGAGGTCTGTTATCTACCAGTGAATACCCCGTGAAAATCGGCCCAAAGTAATGCGGACGAAGCCACGGACAAATAAAATAGAATATGTCAACCACTATAATTTCGGCTATCTGGCAGTAAAAAGTAAAATTCCTGTTAAAATAGGTCCAGTCGTTTTGGAGATTACCCAGAACAAACTAACAAACAGACAAAATATAATAATATAAAAATATAGACAAAGTATAAAAAAAGTTTTTTTTTTGGCCATTTGTAGCCATATCCATTCATCAAAAAGTTGTTATTTTAATTGTACATACACAAACTTTATTTTTATAATATGTAATAGAGAACAAATAAAAAATGGAAAAAAAAGTAGTATGAACTATTTGAATAGGAAAACAAAATAAACTTTGAAAATGTTAGCTTTGATACTTACCACATAACTTCAGAATTGGCAGTATGGATTAATTCCTTCGCCAATGAACTATTTGAATAGGAAAACAAAATAAACTTTGAAAATGTTAGCTTTGATACTTACCACATAACTTCAGAATTGGCAGTATGAATAAATTCCTTCGCCTGTCCTATTGGACGAATATTATTACTACTACTTACCACGTTACCATGGCAACGTATATAATAATAACGTAATCGCTCAAAAGCAAAAAAAGTGCCCGATTTTGAAACATTCTTCATTGATGCTCTGCTTCTATTGGTCTTAGCGTGATTATATATAGCCTAAAGCCTTCCTCGATAAATGAGCTATCTAAAACGAAAGGATTTTCTCAAAGCGGACTGGTAGTTCCTGAGATCATAGCGTTCAACCTAACAAACAAACAAACTCTTCAGCTTTATATATTAGTATAGATGGTTCACTTTATTTTTTTTATTTGCAGAGATTATGAATGAGGTGATCCGCTATCGCGGACCCAAGGGCAAGGAGTCCCAACGCATAGAATGGCGGGTATTGGTAGTTGATCAACTTTCTATGCGTATGGTCTCTGCTTGCTGCAAAATGCATGATATTTCAGCTGAAGGAATTACTTGTAAGTTATCACATGTATATTAATATATCATGTAGTATGAGGTAAAACTATTTTTAGTTTAAAAAGGAAAGGAAAGGTTGCTTGTGACCAACAATGCATTTGTGTCCATACAAACGCAATCTGCTCTTTTGTTCCTGGATAATGAAATCAAAAATACTTTATTCAGTTTAGGCCTTAAGAAGGTGCTTATGAACTACAAACTAACACCAGTTTAGAAAACAACATGGTCAGCAAAAAAAACCAATAAGAAACCTGATCGATTTTATCTTTTTACATACATTTTTTTATATGAAATTAAAGCAAACTTTATACCATGAAATCTATTTATATAATTTTCATGTACTATTCTGTTATACTGCAGTTTTTAAATGTCCAGCATACAAATTTAAGGAACATAATAAATAAAATAAAATCATTCACACACATCCAGATTCCGTCTCATGTACATATTTTGAAAGAAGACAACATTGGTTCTGGTTTGGAAAGTAAAAAGAGGAATCTGAAATCATGATTTCTTCTAATTTATGTGGGTATAATCAGCCCCAAGCTACAGTTGTCTCTAAGGCTTTATTGTTATTATTCAATAGTTATTCAGATTGAGACAAGATTACACTCCTGTTTTATCCTACTCTTCAAATTTATTGTAGCCTGCGTTTCCTCTCAATGGTCAATATACAATTAAGTATTCTAAATATTAACTAAACTTAAAGGATTTTAACTAAGCCTTTGCTTTCGAAGTTTTTTTTATTCATATTACAAGCAACTCAGAATGCGGAGTGTTGCTCAAACCGTGATTGTCTGCTGATATTGAAAGCAAAACAATCCGTCATTTATCACCAACAATGAAACACCCTATAACTAGTTTTAACAATATGTTTTTGTTCTTATGTTAAAAACTGAAAATGATTTGCATCATCTCTGTAGCCGAGCCCTCGAGCTTGAAGACAAATTTTAAAAGGCTCCACTCCAGAACCCTGAGTACAAAGAGTTAAAAACATAGGTAGACTCCTGTTACACCTACTCCTCAAATTTATTGCAGACTGTGTTCTCTTAACCTACAATATATAATTAACAAAGTATTTTAAATATTTTGTAGTGGTGGAAGATATTCACAAGAAACGGGAACCGTTATGTACCATGGACGGTATCTATCTTATAACACCTTCAGAGAAATCCGTGCATGCTCTGATCAATGACTTTTCTGTTGGTAACCGCATCATGTACCGAGCTGCTCATGTATTCTTCACTGAAGGTATTTGTGTATTGTAATTAAATTTGATATTCAATTATCATGAAGGGCTACAGGGAACAACTGCCTAAGTCACATTTACAAAACTTTTCACAACAGAATTGAAATTTTGAAAGCGATTTATGGTGGACTTCAATTCATTCGAATGAATGATTTTGAAAGGAAATTTTGTATGTTATATGTTTTTGGAATTGTTTTCTGTATAATATATGTTTAATAATGATAATAGACGTGGTCAAGTCAAGGACTTAGCTGGTTATTCACTATTAAAAAGAAATACAACAACAACAATAAAAATGGGTCATAACTCCTTTGACAGTTATTTTAGATATTCATATTATGAAATGAGTATTTTTGTGCAAAACAAAAAATGAATTGGAAAAAAATGGACTTAACCAGTTTTTCCCTTTATGCCTTCATTTGTTTTTACATCAACTCCGGATTTTATGTGTTGTGTGATATTTGAAAGAGTACTATTAATTCATACTTTTAGAAATCATTTAAATACATTTTCCTCCATTTTGAAGCTGATATACAAGTCATCATAAATACTCTTTTGTTTAATAAACCTGATATCATTTGTAGCTCATTTGTAGCTAAATATCTTTTTATTGGTAGTGAAGACAATTGAATACTAAAATAATTTGCTTACTTGGTAATAATTTACTAAAATATAATTACATATGTTTTTTTATATAATACCTGTATTGTCGTATGATTAAGCTATATGAGTCCTATGAAATCAGTGGTGGCAAAGTAACGGAAATGGCAGAAGTTAGATGAATATACATATAGGAACACAGTATTTTTAGTGGACTTTATCTACTGAAATATACAATATCTGTGGATACAATTAAACTTTACCTTTTTTGAATTGAACACTTCTTTGACCCCATTGTGTTTTAAAACTCATTGGAAAAGAAAAAGCGACTTTAAAAAGAGAAAGAAATACATCTATAGGTGCGAGAGAATGAGATAGGATACATTATATGAGTATTTTATCATTTTTTGAAGGTTTCATTTCTACTGCTTGTGAAATGCAGACATGTTTTTTTACTCATACTAGTGGGCGCCCAGTGGTCGACATTCGACCATAGTTCATTAATTTTTTAAGTTTGAATTTTATTTGGGGTAATATCATTGTTGAATGTAGAATGAAAAAGGGTAATTGGAATGTAAGAGTAAAAAATACATACAGTCGAGCATAGCAACCTCCATCACAACCTTTTTTGAAGCCCTTTATTGACAGATGTCAAAATGTCTTTTTTGTTTACATGTGTGTATATGTTCTGTAAAATTGAAGCAGTAGTGTGAGTAATGCATATTTTAATTAATTTAATGTATTTCTAATGCATTTTATATAACATAAATAGTTTTCTGCACTTCTCCTCCATAAACTTTAACTATGCCAAATTTCACGTTCATCCGTTCGCCCAATTCCGTTAAAAAGGGATACAAAGTTTAGGCTTCACATATTAATATATGTGATACCAATTTTTTATATTACCAAAATATAGTTCAACCCTACTTTCGCCAGTTTTGATGTTGTATGACTCCTATAGTAATTTTGTGTAATCTTGTGGTTGGATGCTGAATGACTTGTATAAAAATATGCAGTCAAGATTATGACATATGATAATATAAAATTGTCAAATTGGTATATTAAATTGTCCTTCACTGTAATTTACATTGGAATTCAAATTTCATACACTAACAATATGGTAGGCGCATTATTTTATGTTTTTTTTTATTTAGTAGCAATTTATTTTAATTTCCAGCTTGTCCTGATGTTCTATTTGATGAATTATCACGTAGTTCGGTAGCTAAATATATCAAAACATTAAAGGAAATCAACATAGCTTTCATACCATATGAACAACAGGTTTGTGTATTAGTCAATTTTGAACCCAAAATATGATATATTAGGGTATACTTTTATATCTCTAACTTAGCTTATCGATGTTTAATTATGGACATTCCTATAATAATAGTGTATTGTACATGAGAAAAAATATATTATACATGAGAAAAAATATATGTATTTAATACTGTTTTATGCCGATGACCATAATCAAACTGCAAAATGCTATTCTATAAGTCATTGACTTGCACATGTGTTAATTTTTCGCACGCTGCCATTAATTAGTCTGTCCGGAGGAGTTGTTCAATGAACTCTGCAAGTCTTCTGCAGCGAGAAAGATCAAAACACTGAAGGAGATTAATATCGCTTTTTTGCCTTACGAGAGTCAGGTGAATTATGTTTTAAAATTTTTATAATTAAATAATGTAATAAACACTCGTAATTTCTATAAATTAATTTAAATTTATTGTTTGACCACAATTTCACACTTGTTGATGTAGCTAGTAGTGGTAACAAGCTAAGCCTTCAAACGTATGAAATAAATAGTAAAATCACAAAAAAAAAATTATCTTATATTTTCCGTTAAGAAAACGTAATTCTCAATGAGAATTGTATCCCTGATGAGTAAATTTTATTGAATTCCCACTTTTTGAAATTGACCACAAACTCATCTGGTATTTTATGACAGTATAGCAAATGATGACAGATTTTCAACTTGTGGGTGATAGCTATCTATGACGGCATTAGAAAATACCCTACCACAAAACTTACCACATCACGAGACTTTCCTTCAACGAAATCTCATGCTTATACGATTCGAACGCACATAGATCGACGTGATGTCTGTAAACGCTACCACAGAGTTACGATTAATTATCATTAGTCATTCTCAAATTCAAGTTCAACTAGATAATTTTCGAATTCTGAAACCCGACTCACTGCCTGTAAACAATACATAAATTATACACATGTGTATAGCAACTTCTACCCAATCAGCAATTATCGATTTCCGAAACGGGACTCACAGTTTCTAAAGGATACATAAATTATCCACATGTGTATAGCGACTTCTACCCAATCGGCAATTATCGAATTCCGAAACCGGACTTATCGCTTCTAAACGATACATAAATTATCCACATGCGTATAGCAACTTCTACCCAATCGGCAATTGTCGAAATCCGAGACCGGACTCACAACTTCTAAACAATACATAAATTATACACATGTGTATAGCGACTTCTACCCAGTCGACCAAAAATGCAAACTATTCTCAAACTGAAACATTTGCACCGATTTATTTTTAGGTGTTCTCATTGGATTCACCCGAGACATTCCAGTGTATGTACAACCCAGCACTGGCACAAACGCGTAACGCCAACATGGAACGAATCGCCGAACAAATCGCCACACTTTGTGCCACTCTTGGAGAATACCCATCAGTTCGTTATCGCAGGTATAGAATATATATTAAAATAATTTTCTATTTTACGCCTAAAAATAAAAAAATATATAATTTTTGTTCCTATTAAGAAGAGGATATATATTGAAAACCAGCATTGCTCGCGAATTCGTCCGCGTGGAACGTTATATAAAAAACAGTGATTAATAAAGTGACGTGTATGTATTAAGTACATTTACTTATCTTCATTTCTCTCGTACTTACGCCGCGTCGTCATTAAAATTACAATAACTTTTGATAGAGTGAGACTTTTTTAATTAAACAAAGATTAAGTTATTCTCGAAGATAGCGAATGTTCAGTTAATTAACGAAAGTACCTGTGTACATAGTCGCCTCTATTAATGTAATATATCATGCTTATGGATCTCTTGGTGTGGTTTTATTGTGAACCCAGTACTTTAGCAGTGATGCGTGTTTATACAAACAGACAGATATTTCCAAAAAATGTATTTTATTACCCAATTGCTAGACACCTGCAACAATTTTTTTCATTGAAATCAAAAAATTACAGACCCCTTATATTTACATTCTTATTATATGTATAGACTAGTGGGCCCGGCAGACGTTGTCTCGCCCTGATTATAAAAAAAACCCTTGACAAATTATATACCAAAACCTTCCCATGAATCCCTCTATCCACTGGTGAAACTCGCACACTGAAAATCCGTTCAGTAGTTTTTGAGTTTATCGCGAACAGACAGACAGACAGACGCGGTTGGGGACTTTGTTTTATACTATGTAATGATGATATAGACTTATTAAAGTTTTACAGATACAGTATTCATAAATTCAAGAATCCGAAACTCCTCTTCGATTTTCGTGGAAAAAATATCAGATATCTAGGAATAAGTGATAGAATATATTTTAATAATTTTTGGAAATGTCTGTTTGTATGAACACGCATTTTTGCTAAAGTACTGGGTTAACAATAAAACCTCATATATCAAATTATAATAGAGCATATGCTCGGGGGTAACTTAGTATTTGTTAAAATCGGTCCACTCTATCAAAATTATTATGATTTTAATGGCGCCGCGACTTAAGTATGAGAGAAAAGTATATAATAGACTAAATACGTTCTGATGACTTTATTAGTCATTGTTTTGTACATCAGGATCCACGTGGACGAAGTCGCGGGCACAGCTAGTGTTTAATATAATGTATATTTATCATATTAATACGTGAAGCCTAAACTTTGTATCCATTTTTAACGGAATTGGGAGAACGGATGAACGTGAAATTTGGCATAGTTAAATTTTATATGCAGGAGAAGTGCAGAAAGATATTTATTTTATATAAAATGCATTAGAAGTACATTAAATTAATTAAAATATGCATTACCCACACACTACTGCTTCAATTTTACACAACATATACACACATGTAAATAAAAAAGACATTTTGACATCTGTCAATAAAGGACTTCGAAAAAGGTTGTGAAGGAGGTTGCTATGCTCGATTGTATGTATTATTTTACTCTTACATTCCTTCTTTTTTTCGTTCGTTCTTAAATTCAAACTTTAAAAAATCAATGAACTATGGTCGAATGTCGACCTCTGGGCGCCCACTAGTAATTATTAATATGTAATTTTTTGTTATAGTGATTGGGAACGCAATGTCGAGTTAGCACAACTCATCCAACAGAAACTTGACGCTTATAAGGTAATTATTCCTTCTTATATCAAGCATGTATTAGCTTTATGGAATGCCAACTGTTTCACAGTATTCTATAACATATAAATTTAAAATAATTGCTATAAGCTACTATTTTTCTAAACTTTTACTTTTATGTATTTTCATGGTGGTAGGGCTATTTTATAAACTTATTTATACTAACTTATTAGCTACTACCCTCAACTTGAATACTTGTTGCTATCCACATATAGATGTATTCCGGCATCTGCATACGAGTCAGTTAAATATCTTTGAGGTTTAGTGTATTACCAACCAAGTTAAAAAGAACATATTTTTAGGCTGATGAACCAACTATGGGGGAAGGTCCTGAAAAGGCCCGTTCTCAGCTGCTTGTATTGGACCGTGGCTTCGACTCTGTATCGCCATTGCTGCATGAACTGACCCTGCAAGCTATGGCCTACGATCTTCTTCCAATAGAGAATGACGTATACAAGTAATGTTCTTTTCTTTGTTACTCATAAATATTATAAAACAAAGTCCTCTGCCACGTCTGTCTGTCTTTTCGCGATGAACTCAAAAACTACTGAACGGATTTACATAAGGGTTTTACCAGTAGATATAGTGATTTATGAGGAAGGTTTAGGTATATAACTTGTCAACGTTTTTTTTTATTATCAGGGTGTGACAACGTCCGCTGGGCTCGCTAGCTCATAATATACATCAGCTTCCTTTAAAACATTTTAAATTAAAAAATTACTAGTATGTTTTATCTCATGAAACTCTCAAGGCCAACTAACATTTAGTGTATTACTTAAAATCAGTGGACCTAGAAGCATGAAATTTAAACAAGAGCTCCTCCTTATCTATGACTAGCCTCTGCCCACGACTTCGTCCTCGTACAGTTACTTTGGGTTAAGGCTAACACGCTGCGAAAGCTCTCGAGAGAAAAAAATACCCCGATTTTGAAACATTCTTCATTGGAGCTCCGCTCATATTGATCTTAGTGTGATGATATATAGCCTATAACCTTCCCTGATAAATTAGCTATATAACACTGAAATACTTTTTCTAACCGGACCAGTAGTTCCTTAGATTACCACCTACAATGTCACAAACTCACAAACTTTACCTCTTTATAATATTAATCTAGATAAGGGAACACTAAGAAGCATTCTTCGAAATTCATCCCCTACAGTGGTTAAAATTCCTCAGAAGTCGACATTGACAAATACTATTGGACATTGACACAAAAAGCTATAACATTATATTGTTGGGTTTATTATTATAAGTCTTGGTTTTCATTCTTTAACATATAACAAATTTCTTATCAGTTTTACTCCTAATGTTCTTTGAGTTGCATTGTGCTCTCTGTCTAAATAAGAACTCATTTTAGATGATTTTGTTAGTTATTACTCTCTTTCATACGGATATTTTTCATTCTTTAACATATAACAAATTTCTTATCAGTTTTACTCCTAATGTTCTTTGAGATGCATTGTGCTCTCTGTCTAAATAAGAACTCATTTTAGATGATTTTGTTAGTTATTACTCTCTTGCATACGGATATTTAAATTCATTTAAAAGTAATATCGGGATTAATCATATATATCATCTCAATTTGTCTAAACAAAATAATTCTTTAATAAAATGTCTCAAAAATAAATATTACTTCTTTCGTAATATCAATCGTGGACAGTTACGTCTTTACTTTTACATCCCTCATATAATATAGTGTTAGTACTTTTAGCAGGTATTTAATGTGATTATTCTACAAGAACCAATATTTGGTACAGAACTAAAAACTAGCAATCCATTTTATTATTACAAACCATGATTTCATAAAAATTTAATATAAATACTAAAATAGTAGATATATGATGCATATCTGATATATACATATGTGTAAAAAATGTAATAATTGTTCTAGAAGTGGTCTAATATTGCAAAACTTCGAACTCGATCTTAACCCTTATCTTTTTGTAGTTTAAGATATCAGTTGATAGACATACATATTGGGACATCATACCAGGTGAATGTTTAAAGGATCCTTCAATCCTGTGGTAGTTCATGGTTACAATTAACATATAATAATTTCCAAACAAATACTAATAAACAACAACGAGAACCTCAGTTAAAATTTGTTCTAAAACTTTTAAAAGTATGGGAACAATACTTTTAAACGTAAAAAAATCACACCTAGGTTCAATAAACAATTTTAAAGGGGGCGCTTTTCAAGGTTAATCATTACGTAACTGTTTATTGTTGGAATGCCGCACGGTCGAACAAAGGGAAGCAGACCGAGGTGCGGGTCGCGGCCAGGAGTGCGTGGCACGGTGTGATTCACCGCTTCCGTATTTATTACACCAGTTCGTTTTTGCGTAAATCACCTGATGTTGAGTGTATATCAGTTTTGCGTTTTTCGAGATAATAAGGTCAAATATTAAGCACCTATTTTGTTTAATTGATTTAAAACGAGAAGCATGTACTGAGTAATCGGTGAGAATATTGCAACTTTTTAAACAGTCACGCTGTATATCGGAACATATATCAGTGAACCCTGTTCACTACTGAACAAAGAGTATTTGGAGTTTCAGCCTTTATTTAATGTCTGTAAATATATTGAAACAAAGATCACTTTTTAGTCTTTAATCCAGAGACGTGTGTTACATGTGTGCCGGCCGAGACTGAACTGCTCGCCGGTACATAATAATGCAATTCAACAAAATACATAATTATGTCGCTACAAGTACATGATTTAATCAACATCAAACAAAAATAATGTGTAAATTATATATATATATATTAAAGGTATGAAGCGTCTCAAGGACAGATGAAGGAAGTACTCTTGGATGAAAACGACGAACTGTGGGTGGAGTTACGGCACCAGCATATAGCCGTGGTTTCCACTTCTGTCACCAAGAATTTAAAGAAGTTCACAGAGTCCAAACGCATGGGCGGAGGTAATTATTTCGAATATTAATTGCTTGTTTAATTTGAAACACTGATGGTTCATTGTTACTTTTTCCAGACACCTCTTCAGTTTAGAACCCACCCATTTCAATATCAGTAGACAAAATCATGTAAATACGACAAAAACCTTTAGATATGTCCGCCAGCTGTAGTTGAGTGACAGTTTCTCTAGCCTCATTCTCACTTCGAAAATCGAATAAGATTATGTTCATATACTAAAAGAATAAAGTATTTAAAAAACTATTTTTTAACAGTTCAAAATAAAATACAACAATCTACAATATAGAATAGCATAAAAAATGTAGTATTAATTCTCTAAATTGGCAAATAACATGTGAAAAAATACTATTATATATCTTCTTTATAGGTGATAAGCAATCCATGCGAGATTTGTCACAGATGATTAAGAAAATGCCACAATATCAGAAAGAGTTGTCGAAATACGCAACACATTTACGTCTAGCTGAAGACTGCATGAAGGTGTACCAAGGCTACGTCGATAAACTGTGCAAAGTTGAACAGGTAAAGTAGAAAATAGTTCAATAACATAAATATACCCAGATTTACTTGACTAAAAACAAACTATAGTCTCTTCATTTAGCCGTGAGTCAAAAAGTAACTCAATATCATTTTACCTTTTTTTTTTCTCTCGAATTGACTACGCTATTGGCCTTGCAAGGCCTTTACAGCTTACTGGGCTACTAAGGCGAGCGCTGAAGGCACTCAGCCGATTTTATTCAGGCAATTAGCTCAAGGGTGCACGGCACACATCACATCGGCTTGGGCTGTTACCGAAAACCCGGGTCTGACCAAGCTAAACTATTCTAAGCTATTAGAACATATATTCGCATATGTGTATATCGGATGTATCATCTTACCCTTATCCCCCATCTAAGTAGAGTCGGCACAACATATTTTCCTTTTCCACTCTCCCCTGTCAGATGTCATCACAGTTTTTTTTTTTTTTTTCGAACTGACTATGCTATTGACCTGGCAAGGTCTTTACAGCTTCACCGGACTACTAAGGCCGAGCGCTTAGGGCACTCAGCCGATTTTGGTTTTGGGTAACATACACAAGGGTGCACGCACACCTCGGCTTGGGCGGTTTCCTGGAAAAAGACACGTCTGTCCTAGCAACTATTCTAAGCTATTCATACATATATACATTTGTGAACCATACAATCGAAATTGCATGATTCACAAATAAATACGTGTATATCGGATTGAAACGAACATAAACTATTCGATTCAGTTCGATGAGAGAAAAAAAA
>MU158715.1:1538984-1684305 GCA_015888305.1 Antheraea pernyi
GAGACTACAATTATATCAGATAAGATCACGACCACCATACATAAAGTATAATACTCACGTTGATGTAGATTTTTTCTATATCAAGATCAAAAATAATTTATATTAGTTAGGCCCAGAGAAGGCGCTAATGAACGTCAAAGCTACCACCGGTTCGGAAAACAACCCGGTCATTAGAACAACCAGCGAGAAACTGGATCTGTTATTTTTTTTTTTTTCGAACTGACTATGCTATTGACCTGGCAAGGTTTTTACAGCTTCACCGGACTACTAAGGTCGAGCGCTTAGGGCACTCAGCCGATTTTGGTTTTGGGTAACATACACAAGGGTGCACGCACACCTCGGCTTGGGCTGTTTCCTGGAAAAAGACACGTCTGTCCTAGCTAACTATTCTAAGCTATTCATACATATATACATTTGTGAACCATACAATCGAAATTGCAGTATTCACAAATGAATACGTGTATATCTGATTGAAACGAACTTAAACTATTCGATTCAGTTCGATGAGGGGAAAAAAAACAAAACCCTCCCACCATGTGTATGTATGTGCACGTGTGTGAGAGAGATGATCTCATATGTTTGTTCAAGTGATGTAGGTGAGTCACTGTATCGCGAAAATAATATCAAGAGGGCTCCGCGCGGGGACGACCTAGGCTCGAGATATTATTGAGAACCGCGAAGTGTGCGGGAGCTAATAGGGATCGATTACAAAAGCGTGGGCGCAACACGCATTTTATAAGATTGAATTTAAATTTAGTAACGGTGACGGCACCGAAGTCTAAAAATAGACATAACAAAAATTATTATTATTGTTTGACGGTTATTTTTAGGGGAAGATAGACGTAAATACGCGATTTACTCTATCTTATTTGAGTTATTTATTTTTTAACAGCTCATGTCGGAGCCGGAGTCGGAGTCATCGCTATCGCGATCGTCTGGGATGGGGAAGTTGTTGGAAGCCTCGATCTTGGCATAGATCGAGGGAGCGGGCTTCGAGGAATGAGGGAGCTCGGTGCGACGCTTTGCAGCGTACGCATCGTAATCGTCTACGAGACGAGGACAGATAGCGGCTATGAAGCCGCGGAGGCTAATGAGCTCAGTCTCTAAGAGACTGATCTCTTGTTCAGCGGCCATACCGGGGCCTGAGGAGGGGAGTGGGGCGGGGGAAGACATGTGAAACCTCCCTGCCAGAGGGGCAGGGGGGCGCGCCTTAATGAATTTAACGGACTATCCCAAGTCCGGATCAAAGGAAGCTGTTTAAAACTAAACAAAATAGGAAAACAACGCAAATAAGTACCTGAGCGAGACAGGGGAAAAATAACATAAGACTACTTAAATAAACAAACAATAAAAAGTAAATAAATTTAAAAATAAATCACTGAAGAATTAAAGAAATACGTAAATAAATAGATAAATAAATGAGTAAATAAATACCAAAAAATATACCAAGAAATAGATAAAGCAATAAATAAATACAAAGGAAAGGTCTCACTCAGTTCCAGGAAAAAAAACGCAGGTGCACCGCAGGTGTGCCGGATCGAAACAACACAATAACTGACGTCACTAAATCACGAGTATTAAAATCGAACTTAGCGCGCGCAGCAAAACGGACAACCGCTCGAGTCGACGATGCGATCGGAACTCCCTGTCATCGCAGTATTAACACCTTTTTTTGCACATATAATTTTCCATACAATCTATCGATACCTATATCAGTCTTCCTTTACTTCTTTCTATGTCTGTCCACCTTCACACTCAAAACTTTTCTAGTTACATGACTTTCAACTCTCCTCTTGACTTGACCATACCATGCTAACTTATTACTCCTCAAATTATGTCACTGTAAGACAAATGGTAAATAAAAAACCAATAATAAATGAAACTTGCCGTTTTTATGTGCAGGATCTTGCTATGGGAACAGATGCTGAAGGTGAAAAGATTAAAGATCACATGAGGAGCATTGTTCCTGTGCTCCTTGATCAGGTAATTAAATAATATTTATATATCGACAGGAGAAAGCAGAAATGTCGTATCTTGCATTTTGGGCTAATTCATTTTTTACCATATTCTTGTATAAAAAAATGCTGCTTCGAACGGTCTGGGTCTCGTTTTCTTATGATAATTTTTTTTTATCAGTACAACCTTGGATTTTTGCCTAGTTTTAGCACTACACATAAAAAAAAATGTCGTAACTAGGGTAAATATATGCATTTTTTTTTAAATAAAATAGATACTACTTTGTTTATGTGTCACAGAGACAGCTTGGAATTGGTTGTTATATAAGTACATACCAATTTTCAACTTTCTATCTCTTATAAATATAATATGAGTTATGAATTTTTGAAATAGTTTTCTGGCTCTGGTATATAGTTAGTAACGTTCAAGTAACGACAATTCCGCTTTCTTCTGTCAATGTAATGTTTTTGCAATGTATTTTAATTAATTCTATATTTAAAAAAAAAACAACAGTACTTATTTACTGGCATTTAGGCATAGTCTATGTAATTGTTTATATTTACAACACTTAACGCGGTTACGACATTTGTATTCGGTTAATACAATATATTTTCACTACAAATTGCGATTTTTTTATCATACATATTGCAAGTGCAAGTCCACTTATAACACTATAATTTGGATTCTTGTATTCCCCTGTAAAACCTTAGTTAATTAATGAATTACTCATAAGGCCCCCAAAAACCCGTTCCAGCTGATTTTTATGTTAATTATATTAACCAGCTGTTCTCCAGTAATTCGACCATAATTCATACAATTTAGGTATTCAGTATTACTGAGTTTTTTTTTAAAGAAAGTCTAAAACTGTTATAGATTAGTAGACTTAAGGATCGTGAAGTATGACTGATAGAGATAAATAAAAGCTTCGACTCATCTATAGTAAGAAAAAAAATCTGTTCCTAATTGTTTTAATTGATAACACTAAAGTTCATTAATGGCTATTTTTTTTATGTCATAACTGGCAAATGAACTTCTGGGTCACCTGATATTAAGTGATCACCACCGTCCATAGACACTAACAACACCGGAGGAGTCGAAAGTGCATTGCCAGCCTGTGTTTAGGGGAAAGGAAGTGAGGGGAGAGAGGAAAGGGGAAGGGAGGTGGTCCTCCGGTGCTCTCACTGACCGAACGAAACGCAACAATACAAGCACTGTTACTTCACGTCGGTTGTCTGTGAGAGGGTGGTACTACCCGGACGAGCCGACCCATTCATGCTGAAACCAATAATAGATTCAGCGTGGCTCTATCACTCTTAAACTTACCACTGGCTAAAATCAGTTAACAAACAGATAAAAAAAAGGTACTGAACCGTTTTATATTCACATATTTATATATAGGCCTTATAAAGAGATGATTCCTTATTCATAAGAAGCAAAAAAGGAATTCCTTGTCTAAAGTCTAATAGATGTGATAATTGTTTATTCTTAATATAACTAAACCTTAATATTTATAGATTTATATTTGTTTAACAGGCAGTGATAAACTTTAACAAGATGCGTATTATTGCCTTGTATATAATGTCTAAGAATGGCATATCGGAAGAAAACCTGAACAAGTTGGTGACACACGCCCAGCTCGAGCCTTCAGACAAGCAGACACTGCTGAATCTCGCAAACCTCGGATTGAATGTTATTGTTGATGTAAGTACTCTTTATAAATAAAAAAAACTAGCTTCATAAATAGTACGCAACTAACATTTAAAAAAAAGCGCATAATAGATTGGTGGCATAGAAAGGACATGACGGCATAAGAGAGCGTCATGTCGTTTACCGTGACGGCGTAGGAGTTGCTTCTACACATCAGAATGTTATTTACTTAGTATTACTCAAATGAAAAAGTTGTTCATTAGTATAAGTAAAAAATTGTATCAGTAATATACGGTAGGATGATTTTTTATGTGTTGATATTATATTACTTTAAAAGATCTTCTACAAAATGTAATCTATACAATGCTTAGTAATAATTCAGACTTAGTTGTTGTGTTACTAAACACATTAGTCAATGTTGTTTCTTTCTAAAGCACGTGTGTTGGTATCTGTCTATATATTTTGAAGTTAATTTTATAATATATTAACAATTGGATCCCGTTATCTGCTCTCGACAATGTTTATGTGAATTATTACATAATATAAAACAAAGTCTCCTACCACGTTTGTCTGTCTGTCTGTTCGCGATAAACTCTAAAACTACTGAACGGATTTACATACGGGTATTACTAGTAGATAAAGTGATTCTTGAGGAATGTTTTAGTGTATATATTTTTTTTATAATCTGGTCAGGGCCGCTAGTGTTATTATAAATTATTTTATACCAGCGGGCCCGGTGGGCGTTGGCCCACCCTGATAATAAAAAAAAACCTAGACAAATTATATACTTAATCCATCCTCAGGAATCACTTTATCTACTGGTGAAAATCGCATGCAAATCGGTTGAGTAGTTTTTGAGTTTATCGCATTTAGACATGGCAGATGACTTTGTTTTATAAATGTAGTAATGACTCTGTAAATATTTTTATGCCTAAGATATATGTCTTACACGGTCAGTTGCAGGAAACTTCCATTAAGTCTTAATGGTGCCATTATAATTTTAATCCTCCATTAAACACTTATGTGCATTGCAAGAATGTTATTTGACAGGATTAGTTTAATGACCCATTAAATTTAATTATTAATCTGTCAAAGTTGTCATTAGCTCGGTTTTTCGTTGCAAGAAACTTTAAAGGCACTCTATTTTGACACTTCATTAGTTAAATTTTAATGGCGGATAATTCGTTCATTAGCGGTCCATTACGGAAGGATAAGGCATTTTTCGTTGTTTTAAATAGTATTTATTTAACTTTTGTGATATGTTTTCCATATCACTTCATTGTAAGATGAAGAAGTTATCCTAACATAGCGGATAGAATTGAAATATGGAACAAATATGATGATACAGAATTTGTATCTAAATTCAGGTTCCCTAAAGAAACTGTATTTATTAATTCAGAATTTTTTTTTTTATTCCATTGCAAAAAAAGGTTGTACTTTTTTATTGAATTTATTGAAAAATTTCGTATGTCGGTATATAAAGTATTCAAACAACGCGACACGCTACCACAATACCATGCTGTGACGTGATGAACTCTCAGTATATAGTATCTTATCTATGTGATGAACACTGAACTGACAACTCGAAACAAAATGCGTTTTATTTGAATAAAACAGCAACACACACTTGCAAAAATGTACAGAACAAAACGCAATTCATTCATTCATTTTAAAATCAGTCACTCTTTCTCATTAATAATTTCATTTGTTAATGAAAACTTAATGGGACTGGAGAAAACATTACGCAACAGTCATTAAATTACTGACAGCATTAATTTTAATGGAACATTAACAAATGGGCACCTAATGACAGTTTTCTTGCAACTGACTGACAGTTGTTAATCTGACAACAAACTTTGCTTTGAATTTTGTTCGTTACAGTCACTTACGGACATGCTGTATATAAATACTATTTTGTTCCCAGGGTAATAGAAAGAAACAATACCAAGTGCCAAGGAAGGAGAGGATCACAGAGCAGACATATCAAATGTCCCGATGGACTCCTGTAATTAAGGTAAATTTAAGGTCATATTTCTCTATAAATTACTGAGGAAATTACATTTGAAGATAACTGTTTTTCATTACACGTATCAGATTAATCACATTCTTGTATTTTGGATTAATATAAAGGTTTAAATTCTACATTTACAAGACATTGCATATAAAAAACGCCATATATGTAATGTTTATCAAAAAGAATAACTATGTATTGTTAATATTTTAGGACATTATGGAAGACGCCATCGAGGATAAATTGGATCAGCGTCATTTCCCATTCCTTGCTGGACGAGCTCAGACTTCAGGTTATCAGGCACCAACCAGGTAAATTGACATACTTATAAGTAAAATAGTATTTATGAATTGAAAGATAATAATATGAATATACAAAACGGCAACTGTAGGGAAACATTTTTAAAAGTAATATATTGTTACGCTCATAAGTTAATCAAATGCAGTATGCATCAAAAGAAATTTATACTCAAAAGACAGAAAACGAATAGACCATAACATAAATTCCAATAGTCATAAACCATATTATAAACGTTTGAAGATTTTTTCATTTTGTTTCCCTTAATATTCGCTACGTTGTCCCGAATAAAACTGAACGCCGACGCACCGAAACGCGCTTATATACCTTTCAAAAAAGGAGGGTGGAAGTCTCTGGAAGGCTGACGTCATTATTTGTACGATTCGACAGCATTCGAAACTGGCTATTTGTTGAGCCTTATTGTATTTCGTTCCCACGGTCGATGACTCATTCTTTGTTTATTTGTAACCAGTTCGCATAAAAGATGTAACAATATTTAGTGAAGTCGTGACTACTCGTATAGCCACCCAGGTTTTTTTGCATGTTATTTACTTTTAGTTAGATTGTTTTTTAATCGCGAAAGAGTTTTTAATGTAATGCTATAATTTCTTACAGTGTACGTTACGGACACTGGCACAAGGACAAAGCTCAGCAGACTATCAAAAACGTTCCTCGTTTGATCGTCTTTGTTGTTGGAGGTAAGTTGTTAAGTAGTATTCATTAAATTGTTTTAATAAAAAAAACACCTAATCTTGTCGGTATTTTTTCAATAACTGGATTGTTCCCCAAACCGGTGATACGGCACAGAGTGCGTTATATAAATAGAACTATCACTCGATTGTTCAAATCAGCGCCTCTGTTGTTACAAGTCAGAACTAATATACCATAGACGTGTATATATATAGTCTATATCTATATATATATAGAGCGGTACTGCATAGGTTGTATATAAGTTTATAATCATTTATGCTTATAAAATATATTCATCTAGATCTAAAATAAAACTATGTTTATTATAGAAATAAATTAACATTTACTCAAAAAGAAAAGGGAGTATAAAATACAGGAAAGTAATTAACCTTTAGAACAAGGTATATATTTATTTTGAAGATATAATACTACAGTACACATTTTACATTTAGTCGCCTAATATTTTGGTAGTAGACAAAATAATAAAGGATCCAAAAGTACATAACAGAGCCATCGAATGATGTATACCATAACAAAAAAATTATAATAAACTAGCGGACTTCGGCCTGCCTTGATAATAAAAAAAAATCCTATAATTCAACCGCAGCGCCGCCTACCCGTTCCAATTGAATCTAAACCATTCTCAGATCCACTGGAACACGCACACAAAATTTCATCAAAATCGGTCCAGCCGTATAGGAGGAGTTCAGTGACATACACACGTACAGAAGAAACGTATATATAAAGAGGATTACTACGAAATAGATTCAGTAGAACCTCGATAAAGTGAAACCTCTACAATTTAAAAAAATAATCTGCTCCCTCCCCGTCGGTACCCAAAATATTACTTAAAATACTAATTAATTTCAGGATTAGCCCTCAGTTACTAAAAGATGTTTCGACGAGCTCTATGACACAAACTGTCTGTCAGTGAGTCATATGGAATGAATGTACAAATCAAAAAAAAATTCGAAATTTATTGTTTGCCAGTGTTGAGGGTAAAAATAGGAACTACAATAAAAGTAACAAATAAAAAAATAAATAAATAAATAAATTACGAAGTCTATAACGTAAAATATTTTGTGTTTCCCTTGGTTTTTAATTTAAGGAGGCACTACTGTATATCAACTAAGCGAAAACACTGTGGTGGAGGTTGTGTCGGGACCTTAGTTTATCATGTAGTGGATCTAATATTAATCTAGTGTTATTTCACTCTAATATTTTGTAATATTGCTGGTGTTTTATGTAATATAGCTGTTATTATGGTAAAGTGAAATGTATGGGAAATGATATAGAGCATGAATTCTGTTATGCCACAAGAACAACATGGAAAATTCTAATAAGAGAGCCACCATCTTGGTACAAGATTGAAGTTATCATAAGACACTTATAACATTATTACTTACTCGATAATTTAGAATATTGGTTGCCCAAAAAAGAAAACAACTCCGTGGTTTCAATGTTCATAAACACCTCATACCATAAAATAAGGCTTTGGTAGGTGGTAGAGCCACGCTGAAGCTTATACTGGTTTCAGCATGAATGGGTAGGCTCGCCCGGGGTACTACCACTTGACCCACAGAACACCGACGTCAACTAACAGTGACATTTTGTTCGGTCAGTGAGAGCGCCGGAGGCCCTCCTCTCCTAACCCTTCCTCCTCCTCGGCCCTCCCTCCAAACACAGAATGGCAACGCACTCACGGATCCCCTGATGTTGCTAGGGTCTATGGACGGCGGTGATCACTTAACATCAGATGACCCAACTGTTCGTTTGCTTCCTATGATATAAAAAAAATCTATGTAAAGATATACCTGTAACCGTTGCTTATTCCAGGTGTTTGCTTCTCGGAGATCCGATGCGCTTATGAGGTGACCGCAGCTCTAAAAAATTGGGAGGTCATCATCGGTTCCTCCCACATACTGACTCCGGATAACTTCCTTTCAGATTTAAGCTCTCTCACCGCCTAAACACGTCAACCCAACAATATATATTCTAGAAATTTCGTTTACTTTACTTGGTTTTTCAAGTAGCATTGCAGTGAATCCCATAATATTAATAATATCGTCGTTGCACCTGCAAAATCCAACAAAAATTTTTTTTTTTTTTTTAAAAAAAAGCATATTCGCTGTTAAAAATTTAAAGATATCTTCCAAGATTAATTCAAGAAATTATGGACATTGTTGTATTTATTACTAATTCTTACCCACAACTTGTGTCTGCGTTGTTTATTATTTTAATGATATATTGTATGTGCAGAAGAAAATTATTAAAAAATGGAAAACAAAAATATACTTTCCTTAAAACATTAATAACTTAATATTATAGATGTTCTGATTTTTTTTATAAGGATCAAATTGCCTAAGAAGTGAATCTAAAAAAATTTGAAATCAATATAGTAGGTTTTCGTGATGCACTCACAATAGCAGACCTCTATCATTTTATTTCTGTATATAAGTTTTCATTAAATACAATTTTTTTTTATTTGTTGGTTTTTACATACATAGCGTTTTTTTTAAAGTAAAAAAAATATTTAAATGAACATGATTGATCGATAGATTAATTTACCTTAATTAAAAACATTTCATATATACAAAAGTTATTTGCTTAATAATATTAGATAACTAGCCTTTAGACTTACATATCGCAGTGAGAGATATAAAAGTCAAAACACGGTTCTCAAATCACTCGATTAGTATTGTTCCTGTGTATTATATTTTTTAAATTATTATTGGATCTAAATAAAACGATACCTATGTGGTTATCTAATAAAGTATGAAATAAATTGGATAATGTTTAAAAAAATATATTTGTAATTTAAATTGTATAAAAATCCGATTTGATAATTCGTTGTTTATATCGTTTAAAGACGATAAAAATATATATGTTTACTGATTATTCCATCAATGGAGTGTTTTCTGACAATAGAATATAAAAGGAAATTATTATAGACCTTACCGTCTATATTATTAATCAGTTTTTAATTTATTTATGTTATATTATATTTGTTGATTTTAAAATAAAATTCTAAGATTTATGTAGATATTATCGTTCTTTTAATTTAAGACTTATTTAATAACTAATTATTTTTAAATGATTTATTATAAGATAATAATCAATGCGAAATATTACCGTCGTAGATTTTAACGAAATATAAAGACCCCATACACTTAGCAAAATAATAAGGATTAAATATCTTTTGGGAGTTCTGTCTTGGCTGCTTTTATTTAATTAATGCCAAACGTTTGATCTATGTGAACTTTAATATTGTTATAGAGATAGATCGTACACTATACTATAAGGTAATGTAGGAAGAAGATCCAATTAAATGTAAACTAAATTCCACTTCTATGTTAACGCTCACTTCCACTCTGTTAAGTAAAAAGTTTAGGTGACACCCGATAAGTTAAAACATTTTATGGTGTAAAGTGTTAAGTGGTAAAAAACGTTCACAGAATACTTAATATTTACAAGTCCAAATTGTTCATTTTATATTATAGTCTCTCGACATGCAGATCTTAATAACTATTTCATAGTGTAAAGAGACAAAACATCTATCACTTTGCACTGACACTTATCACTTAACACCTGCGCTTGCTACTTATTAAAGTGTAAATGGGTAATTTATAACATTATACCAGTATTGGGTAGTTCTTTAAGCATATCTAGATGTGTTTCAAATATTTTTCATGGTATAAGTATTTCTTCGTCGTTTTACATTCCAGTACATATTTAAATGAGCAATTTTACCCCTTTACCTTCTGATAAGTGTTTCCCCACTCAAATATACAAACTTAGAGGATCAGTATCTTAAAGTAGTATAAATAGGAGGATGGATACTATTGTAGAATGTTTGGTGGTTTAATAAAATTACTTTTAGGTGAAATGTATATCCAAGTATTGTTCATTTTAGTAACCTAGGGTTTTTTCAATACATACAACTATACATAGAAAGTTTAATGTTATTTGATGTATATCCACAATATAGTTATGATCATATACGAAGCATTGTGCAATTATCTAGAAAATGTATTAATAGTAAGACATTCTCAGTAAAATTAGTTGTCAGTATTCAATTGTTACAGTTTTTAATAAATTATTAATCTTCATCTTACATTCGTTTTTCATTTAAACACCTTTTTAGAAGTAAGAACTAAAATAACAACAGTCTCTATGAATATACTCTTAAACAACTATGGGTTTTGAAAGCCCTAACAGCTTGAAACGAAGTGTAAAATATTTTAACCGAAGATTAATTAACCCTACGTACTCAATCTATCATTTATATTTAACCATAGCCCAAGGCTGTAGGTACAGTCGAATTTAGGTAGGGCGGAAATAAAAAAAATACCATGGTTGATCTGCCATCGAATGTCACAAACTGTGGTATGTTCGGAAAAGTTATGATATCTATCTCTGCAATTTTTTAAAATCTTAAACTATGAACAAACAATTTAATTATAATAAATTATCCTAGTTTTTGGTATTTTTAAGGCATAGCAATGCTTCCCCCCCCCCCTAGTTACTGCTGTGCCATAGCCATATTATGTAAGTTACATGCTTCTACCATATTGGAGTCAGTCCAAATAAGCACATTAATATCTGTGCATTCTAGTTCTACGGACATGCGAACAATCATTGCGAATTTAAGCGCCATATCAAGCGGGTTTTAGTGTCAAAAGGCTATTATAGAGTGGATCAATATGTGAACGATGGTGATGTATGGAATTGACTCATCTCGGTGCATCCATTAAAAACTTTTGTGACATTTACTATTATATAGAATATATTATTATTCTAAATATTATATATATTTGTTAAAAAGATAATCCAGATCGAGTTTCTTTCTTGCCGGTTCTATTCGATGACTAGGTTGTTTTCCGAACCGGTGGTAGTTTTGACGTTCGTGTGTGCCTTCTTAGGGCCTTAATTGAATAAAGTGATTTTGATTGTCTTTCCGACTATCGGTTAAATCGTTATTCTTAGATACGTGTCTGTACTCGTACACGCTCATGTAATGTACTTATCAATTACACATTAATGTCTGCATAGTGTACACTAATCTTTTTTCCTGTGAATAAACAAATACTTGTTATTACTATAAGTTACTTATATTCGACTACTGCACAATCGCTGATAACACTACATCTAAATCGACATATATGTATAATGATGTAATGAGGATATATAACCAACTTTCGATAATGAAATATATTGTTGTTATATTATTGATATCGGGTTTGACCTATAACATTAAAATTACGTAGCGTCATGTGACTAGAAAGACATAACTAATGAACTAATTATGTAGTAATTAACTTGTTTTCAGTTGACTCAAACATTGAAATAATAGTTGTCACGCGTTAACATGCAGGTGTCGCTTGGAGTTCGAGTAAATTGTAAACTCTAATCAAATGTATTTATATTATTTGAGCCGGATAAATTAACATTGAAGCTGTGTGTCATTTTGAAAACTCGACCATCCTTAATTCGTTTAGGGACCTAATTATTCTTATACAGTTGAATAAACTAAGTATTATTCTATTAAAATTATTCATTTTCTATTACTTTTATTTTTGTTAAAATGTATTCTGATCTCTTCTGAGACTATGATTCTCTACAAAAAACTCTTACATAAACGATAATTGCCCTGCACAAAATGTTTATTGCATACTAGCTATACCCGCGACTTCGTCCCCGGTCTATTTACTTATTTACTTTTCACTCGTACTTAAGTAGCGTCGTCATTAAAATTACTGTAACTTTTGTTATAGCGAACCGATTATAATGAAACAAAGACTAAATGTTACTCGAGGATATGCTTTATGATTTTAAAATAAAAAAAAATCAGCCATTTAATAATAAGTAAAGTTTCTCCTATTTTTAATCACCTTTGTCTCCTGATATCTATACACAGTCTCGAACTGTGTAAGTGTGAAAGCGTTATAAGTACATAAGAGACTATAATACGCAAAACATAAGGTTTCATCCATTTAAAAATAAGATAGGTCTGGCAGCTCTGGGATCTTGGTCTATAATGAAGAATAGTACGCCATGCATTTTGATTAATTAGCCATACAAGCTAATGATGTTTGACGTAAAAACTTGGTATGTGGTTTATTGACATAGCTCTTACATATTACTAGCTACCCCGCGCAACTTCGTCTGCCTAGGTTTCACAATTTAAAACGGTTGGTGTCGCTGCAATCGGGTTCTAGGTTTTTAAGATTTTTCAAGTTTAGAAATACAATAGAATCCGGTAGTAACTGATTTTAGGCAGACGAAGTTGCGCGGGGTAGCTAGTAATATGTAAGAGCTATGTCAATAAACCACATACCAAGTTTTTACGTCAAACATCATTAGCTTGTATGGCTAATTAATCAAAATGCATGGCGTACTATTCTTCATTATAGACCAAGATCCCAGAGCTGCCAGACCTATCTTATTTTTAAATGGATGAAACCTTATGTTTTGCGTATTATAGTCTCTTATGTACTTATAACGCTTTCACACTTACACAGTTCGAGACTGTGTATAGATATCAGGAGACAAAGGTGATTAAAAATAGGAGAAACTTTACTTATTATTAAATGGCTGATTTTTTTTTATTTTAAAATCATAAAGCATATCCTCGAGTAACATTTAGTCTTTGTTTCATTATAATCGGTTCGCTATAACAAAAGTTACAGTAATTTTAATGACGACGCTACTTAAGTACGAGTGAAAAGTAAATAAGTAAATAGACCGGGGACGAAGTCGCGGGTATAGCTAGTATGCAATAAACATTTTGTGCAGGGCAATTATCGTTTATGTAAGAGTTTTTTGTAGAGAATCATAGTCTCAGAAGAGATCAGAATACATTTTAACAAAAATAAAAGTAATAGAAAATGAATAATTTTAATAGAATAATACTTAGTTTATTCAACTGTATAAGAATAATTAGGTCCCTAAACGAATTAAGGATGGTCGAGTTTTCAAAATGACACACAGCTTCAATGTTAATTTATCCGGCTCAAATAATATAAATACATTTGATTAGAGTTTACAATTTACTCGAACTCCAAGCGACACCTGCATGTTAACGCGTGACAACTATTATTTCAATGTTTGAGTCAACTGAAAACAAGTTAATTACTACATAATTAGTTCATTAGTTATGTCTTTCTAGTCACATGACGCTACGTAATTTTAATGTTATAGGTCAAACCCGATATCAATAATATAACAACAATATATTTCATTATCGAAAGTTGGTTATATATCCTCATTACATCATTATACATATATGTCGATTTAGATGTAGTGTTATCAGCGATTGTGCAGTAGTCGAATATAAGTAACTTATAGTAATAACAAGTATTTGTTTATTCACAGGAAAAAAGATTAGTGTACACTATGCAGACATTAATGTGTAATTGATAAGTACATTACATGAGCGTGTACGAGTACAGACACGTATCTAAGAATAACGATTTAACCATATCTTTACAGGACAATCGTTAGTCATTTTTGGTTATAAATCAATTTAAAAAAAAATGCATAATATTTTACCTAATTATCTCGAGAAAAGCATAACTTATTTTCACTCAACATCAGATGACTTACACAAAAAGTCGTTTTCAATGTGCGCCGCCATATAGTCCGGCCCGCGTCCTGCACCTCGACCCGCGCCCCGCTTCCCATTGTTGGACCGTGCAGCATTCCGACGATAAGCAGTTACGTAATGATTAACCTTGAAAAGATCCCATATAATTTTGTTCATTGAACCTAAGTGTGATTTTTTTACGTTTAAAAGTATCGTTCCCATACTTTTAAAAACAAACTTTATCTAAGGTTCTCTTTGTTGTGTCTTAGTATTAGTTTTAATATTATTATTTTATATGTTAAATGTGACCATGAACTACCCTACTACTGTAGGGTGTTAACCTTTCAACAGTCACCTGGCATTTGTCAGAAATATGAATATGAGTAGTTTTATGGCAAAAATGCTGAAAAGTTTTTTTTTTATAGTTAATCTGTCTGCAATAACACAAAGAATATTATCCAAAATGTTATCCAAAATTCATCAAGAATTTCATATACCACAAAACAGATCTACAAGAGGAAATCAAACTAAAATAAGTCGATCACTTTCACACACAACAAGTGCACACAATTTCCTCAGTAACAGAGTGGCTCTGAACTGGAACCGATTGCCTGACGAAGTAGTATCCGCTAGTTCTGTCCATGGTTTTAAAAACCGACTCGACACTTCCATTTGAGGTTCGACCTCCTTTGGACCGTGTTTTAAATAAACTAATAGACAAAATTATATATTTTTAAAGTAAAACTTCTTTAGGCGCGACTAGGAGGTAACTGCACGACAATGCAACGGAAGTGCGTTACGGAAATATGGCATCACGTATATGTATGATCCGGTTTTTAAATATTTTTAATTTTGTCAATAAATAGTTTATAAAAAATTCAATCAAACCAAAAAATAATTAATAAAAAATGTTAAATTGAATAGTAATAAAAATCATACAATACAATTAATTATGTATATATGGGCACGCGACCGTGCTGCCATCTGGTTTCAATGTAAGTAACAAATTAAATAAAAGCTTAATTATCTGTAGTGCCATCTATCAGCTAATTCGGAACTTAAATAACACAGGAAATATTATTAGCAAGTCTTTGTTATAAAGTAAAAAAATAAATACATTTAATAAATGCCTTTTTAAATTCTCATATGATATATTTATTTTTAATTTAATCGCCATCTCTTATAACGCCAAAGAAGTTTTACTTCAATCGCGTGTGACGGTTACACGCACTCATTTTTTTCTAATGACTCGAGACAATAAGATTTTACGAAAGAAAAACATAAATAAATTAAATAAAAACATACGCAGTTTTATTACAAAAAAGTTAAATACTTGGTTTAAAAAATATTCGAATTAAATGCACCGCGCTCACCCGAAGCAAGTTCGCGTTATCCTTTTTCGCAAGTCTAACCTAACGTAACGAAAGCGCGACAAAAGAGCAAGATAGCGAACATTCAGCGACCGCGGTGCATTTAATTCGAAACCTTTTTAAAACAAGTATTCAATACGTATTTAACTTTTTTGTAACAACACCGACGGTGCTTATTTAAAACACGTTCCGATAACTTTATGCGTTTCCCTCGATTGACAGAATGATAGAATTGACGTAGAGTTTTGTCCTTAGTCGGAAAAATGAATTACAATATTGAATAGTTTTTTTTGTTCGTTTTTAATATAATAATAATATTATAGAATATAAATATCTTAATATAACATCTAGCGATATGTCTCTCCGAGTTTTGACTACACGCAAAAAAGAACAGCTAAAATGAAATAATAATTTAAAAAAAAAACAACTACGACAGTCAAACGATAAAGCAGAATGTGCGAAATTACTTTTGTCACTCGTTTATTCAAGAGAAAATATCTTTTTTAAATTCCTAAATCAAATATTTTACTTTTCTTCGACGATCAGGACAAACGTCCATTAATTCATATAACACACTAATCGAAGTTACGACCGTGACAAAATTAATTCCAAAACATCCATCGAACATCGAATATAATGTATAAAATACATTCATTATAAAATATCATATCAATACGGCACGCCGTCGAAATTTTACGCGCGTACGTTAAAAAGTTTCCAAAAAAGACGTCATAGTTACTACGACGTTACACCTTACTTACGGTGCACAGATTAAAAAGAATCGTTCCTCCAACATAAGAACACGGAAAACAAAATGGCCGCCCATCATTATTACATCAACACCGTCCAGAGAAAACCTAAATCCGCGCGCTACAGTAAACGATTACATGTACTTAGAATATTTCTAAAGTAATAAATATTTTTTCTTTCCTTAATTAACTATTCAATAAATAAATCTTATTTTTTTTCACTACTTTTCGGCTTTTTTTTTCAAAGTTCTTTAAGTGTATCCTTTATTATTTAAGACACAACCTTGTTTTATAACAGTAGTTAAGTTTTTTATTTTTATTTTATTCTTTATTATCGTTCTGAATTTGGCAATGTCACGGCGTTCGGAGAAGAGAGAAAATTAAAAATTATGAAAACCTCCTTGTGTAGAATCGAAGTTACACTTTCTTCTTTCTCATACTATTCTATTTCTTTCGCCACGCATAACATTCGTAGAGGATATAAAATTGTTTTTATAAATTTTTTATTCTCACTCACAGATGTGAGGCTTACCAATGGTATACCATTTAACTATATACCTTACTATGCTGATCATCTTTATCTTATAAGAAAACATTGTAAATGTGTACAATCTGTAAAATGTGGAAGGAATACATCGATGAGCGATCAGTTAACAAAGGCATATGGTATAAAACCTTGCAACCTACCTTACTGCGCTACACCTGGTTCGACAAAATTAAAATGAGTCGAACTGAATTAAGTACTGCCTTTCGACTCCGTTCAGGGCACATTCCTCTGAATAGCTTCTTATATTTAATAAAAGTAAAGTCGTCACCAAATTGTGATATATGTAACATTGTAGAAGATGTATACCATATAATGTCTGAATGCACACGTAACCGAGCCCAAAGACTAGCACTGGAGAGTAAAATGAAGGACTCATTAAGATCTGTGGGTGTATGTAATGCCATCCTTGCTTTCCCGACATCAGAGGAAGCAAGAATGCTTTACAGGCTGGTTATGGTTGGAATGAAAAACCGGTAAATTATCGATTGTTTGTGTACATTTTGTTTTTTTTCTGTTTTACTTTGTTGTTAAAATTACTGGGGTGACATGGTCAATTTGTGATTAGGCAGCGTTTTCGATGAAAACTCCTAGGCAGCTTAACTTTTTCCGACATGTCCAACAATTATCGTTATATTCAAAACCCAACCCAATACGTCTAAATAGCTTTAGAATTGTACCTTTTTTTAGAACATTAGATATATCACATACTTTTTTGTAGATCTATATTGTCTCTGTTGTTTCATTATTTACACCTGGCTAAAAAGAAAAAGAAAAATGTATCATGTCATTGTCATTATATTAAGTCGTCAATACATTTTGCAATGGGCGTCACTTTCTTTTATACATACGAAAGTAAACCTTATTACATTTACCCAACATATATTGTTATATCTCAAAAGGATTAGGCAGCCTTTCGATGGAAACTCCCAAACGGTTTGAATTTTTCCGACTTGTCCAACAATTATCGTTATATTTCAACCAATCTATATAAAACCTTGACAAATTTATATACTAAAACGTTCCTCATGAATTACTTTATCCACTGGTGAAAACCGTATGAAGATCCGTTCAGTAGTTTTTGAGTTTATCGCGAACAGATAGACGCGGCTGGGGACTTTGTTTTATACTATGTAATGATTATAATACATCGTGTCGTGACAGTCGTGAGTCGTGAAGTCATGTTTTTAAGATTGATAGTACGTCACTATTACATATTATTCTACCCCACAGGCTTTACATTGTATTATATGATATCAAAATTGAATATCAAATACACTTATATAAGTAACCTTAACACGTTAACTGTCTATGCATTCGACAATGTTAACTCAATGTTAAGATGTATTTTAGACTGGACGTGTTAGCTAGAACGCTGATTTATTACTGACGTATGAACAATTAATTGGGAAAATGAAACACATAACTCCCATTGATGTTTTTTAGGCCATTTTTAGATGTTTTATGAGGACATAAAAATGGATAACAACAACTAATGTGGCTCATTAAAACAATTTAAACACAGCTGTTTTTTATACTGAAGACATTCTATTAAAACCTGAATATGTAATATACATTTTTATACAATCTATTAATAATTACATGGTACGATGGACCTTACAAGCACAATACAAAATATAAATATTACCGCTAGACTACCGCAAGCGCTAGACATTTCAAGCATGTCGATATCATTAGTGACGCATCACGAGCATATCCAGATTATCGTTAACGCAAACCCATAAGGTTTTCTATAATATAGTAATATTCTTTTATCCATCAACGTAGCATATGAAGTTTTCGCTTTAAACAAACAGTAAAATAGAATAAAATTATCCACCAGCACTTAGAAAGTGGTAGGTACTATGATTTATTATACATCTGAACTTTCAACCTTTTATTTGCGTTCCACAAAACATAAATTATTGTCTTATAATAGTTCTACAAATAATTCAGCCTCCTTGATTTTGTTCAAACATCTTGATTATATCTTTCGATGCATATTTTTTTTCAAACTCCCACTCTGAAAATGGTTTCGAAGTTCTTCTGGGTACTCCGTACTCACCACGCACAGCTTAATTATCAACTCAAAGTTTTTCTTTGTACTGCACAGACAGCTGACACCAGGATGTAGTGTATGCGGTAAAGCATACATACGCTGTCTCGTGTGTTCCCGTGTCTTTTTTTTTTTATGTCATAGGTGGCAAACGAACATGTGGGTCACCTGCTGTTAAGTGATCACCACCATCCATGGACACTAACAACCCCAGAGGAGTCGCAAGTGCGTTGCCATCTTTCGGAGGGAAAGGTTAGGGGAGGGAAAGGGAGAGGAGAGAGGAGAGGGGAGGGGAGATGGGTCTCCGGCGCTCTCACTGACCGAGCGAAACGCAACAATGCAAGCACTGTTACTTCACGTCGGTTTTCTATGAGAGGGTGGTACTACCCCGGGCGAGCCGACCCATTCATGCTGAAATCAATAATAGTTTCAGCGTGGCTCTACCACCATCAAAAGTTGGTATGCAAATAGCAAATGTCATTGTCATGAGAGCCGCGGGCGCGTGTGGACGATTGTGCTATATTTGCTAATACGTGTGCATTGTCGAGCCAGTAGGGAGTACAAAGGATACCGTACATTTGGCGACATCATTTTCTAACTAAGACGTTCATTAAGGAGCCGTTGGGATCAAAAATAATAATTCATATTCGTAACGTCTTAAAAATAAATATTTTAAGATTATTAAGTCGTCAATTCTTTTATCTATACAAACTAGCTGCGTCCGCGTGGAACCTAATGTAAAAAACATTTTTTTGTTGAAGTTATACTTCTTTTGGCGCCTTAGGGAAAAATGATGAATGTAAATTTTTAGGATGCGCGCGCACACCGTCATGAAAAACCGACACCCTGAAGTTAGTTACAATCAACATTTTGTTTCTTTGTATTTATTTGTATTAAAACTAACATTTAATTAAAGGTATTAAATACCTTTTTTCTATTGTTAGTGTAGTTTTTTCTACAAACGTAGAATAAGGCGAGAGATAAAAATTTTGAAAAGATTTTTAGCTTGTTACGCCAAAGAAGTATAACTTTTAACACGTGTACATAAGTACACAGCATGGAAGAAAGAGAAGATTACTCCGTGGTACACCACACTTTTTTTTTCGAACTGACTACGCTATTGACCTAGCAAGGTCTTAACAGCTTCACCGGACTACAGTGTAAAAAGCAGTGACTAATAAAACCCAGAATGTATTAAGTTCAATTACTTATCTACTTTTCTCTCGTACTTGAGTTGTGTCGTCATTAAAATTACAATAACTTTTGATAGAGTGAAACGATTTTAATGAAACCAAGACTAAATGTTACTCGAGGATATGTTTTATGATTTTTTAGAATGAATGAATGATTGATGGTTTTATCGTGAAAGCAGTACTTTAGCAGTGACGCCTGTTTAAACAAACAGATAGACGGATGGGCAGAAAGACAATTCTAAAAAAAATAATTGAGTCTTATTTCAAGATATCTGCAACATTTTTTTAATTTACATCATTTTATATTCACTGTAAGATTAAAAATACAATTTATGTAACTTTTCTTTACACATTTACCTCAGAAATTTTACATAATCGGTTATGTCTATTAAGGTATTCATAGCGTGACCGTTTATTATTGTAGTGAGAGCGGCATGCTTGCGATATTTGTAAATAAAATAATGTTATTTTATCAACTCATCATCTTCTTACCCTTATCCCACCTAAGTAGGGTCGGCACAACATGTTTTCCTTTTCCACGCTCGCCTATCAGATGTCATCTCAGTCAACACACCTTTTACACACATATCGATAATGTTATTTTATCAACTATTTATTTAAATACAAGGACATGACAACAATGGATGAAACTAGCTTTTGTCCATGACTTTGCTCATATCAACATATATTTTTCTCCTTTTCTGTACCCTTGAATACAAGTATGCAATTTTACATAATGGTCGGTTTACAATTTTATATTTTTATAATGGTTTATTATATATAACATTGTATTACAGTTAGTGAGAAAACCACGAACCCTGAAAAAAAAACCAGAAAATGCAGTCCTCGGGAATAGTCTAAATTTGGATAGTTTTCTGTTACATAAAAATGGCAATATAACAAGCAAACTATAATCTTCAAGAACTTCGTTTTTAACCCGGAATGAACAATTGTAAGGCTAAAAGAGCCCATCAGACTTCGTAACTATATAATAATAATCATGAATACAGTGGTACAACAAAATAATCCCAAGGAGGGTTGATGTCAGGCAGGCGGCCGATCGTAAAAATTAAGCCAAATCATATACCACAACATGAGAAACATGTTGTACCGACCCTACTTATGTGGGATAAGGGTAAGAAGAAGGTCGGTTGAGTATTTGTGGCGTGAAAGCGTAACAAACAAACAAAAGTCATGATGTCTTACTTGACACCGTATTCAGACACTTCGTCAATCGACGTAGGTTCGAATCCTAGCGACTTAGTCGGAGCTTTTGGTAAAGGAAAGCATTGTGATGAAACAATAGCTTAGTAGGGTTTTTTCTAACCCCGCCTAGCTAATTGCAGGTGGTAGAGCCACGCTAAAGCTATTACCGATTTAGGCATTAAAGGGTCGGCTCGCCCGGGGTACTACCACCCAACACATAACCGACGTGAAGTAATAGCGCTTAATTTGTTGCGTTTCGTTCGGTCAGTGAGAGCGCCGGAGGCCCACCTCCCTCAAACACAGGCTGGCACCGCACTTACGACTTCTCTGGTGTTGCTAGTGTCGATGGATGGCGATGATCACCTAACATCAGGTGAGCCACATGTTCGTTTGCCTCCTATGATATAAAAAATCTAACGAGCACCATTACGTTGAACATCTGTCACCAAGCACCTCTTAATGTCTTCCGACAGCTGTAAAGAAGTAAATATACATATTCATATGTTTCGTCTATTTGCAAAGCGGGTCAATTTTACTCTCCCTGGGGACAACGAAACAGACAACCTGAAATCGGGATTGTCTCACCCTAAACGTAACGTATGGTCACGTTAGGTTATAGGTATGATAAACTCTTTAACACGGATTATTTCAAAACAATTACGATGTTGAATCATGAACATTTTAGACCAGAACGAAGGCTTCCAGAAAGCTAAAAAAAAGTTTTAGGTATCGATGCAAAAGATATAATTATGTACGCAATTACAATTCTAGAAATTATTTTATTGACCAGATTTACACAAAACCTTAACTTTGTCAAACGGTTACTATCGAAAATTTACTTAAAGAATTTGTGAGAGTTAAAACTATTTTCGTACTTCACTGACTAGTCCGTGCACTTCAAAGCTACTAATACTGTAGCAATATACTCTGGTTCCGTAATCCGGTGAAGCTGTTAAGGCCTTACTAGGTCAATAGCGTAGTCAGTTCGAAAAAAAACCTTTTGTTTTTTACAAAGTCCTATTGGGTTTATTAAAACAGTCTGCTTTCTGTTAGTACTCAACCTAATACAATTATTTGACCTGGAGTATACTACCTTTATGAATAAATACACTCATCAAAAAAGTCTAAGCAACATGTACTAATTTAAATTTTAGGATGGTTCTTCACATTATAACGCTGTATTTTATTTTTAAAATAATAGCTTTAGGGTTCTATGATGTAAAAATAACAACTGTTGTCTTTATAAGTTCTTTTAATAACATAAATGAACAATATTAGAATATACTGTAGAAACTAAGATACATAAGAAACTAAACTTTTTTCTTACAAAATGAAATTTCTAAAGAAAATGTATTTATTGTGAAAGAATAGAACAATTCAATACAAAGTATGGTCTCCTCTGCTATTCAGAACTTGTCGGCAACGATTATTCATTGAATTAATGAGACTGTTTATGTCATCTTACGGTATTCGCTCCAAATGGAATTGTAGCAAATCCTTCAGCTGTTGGGTTGTTGTCGCTCCGTCCAAGTCCTTCAAAACACGTCTCTGGAGCATGTCCCATGCTTGCTCGATGGGGTTGAGATCTGGCGATTGTGCAGGCCAGGGCAATACCCGGATGTTCTCCGTTGCAAAGTATTCACTGGTTCGCCGAGCTGTATGTGAACGCGCATTGTCATGCATTAACCTAAAATCGGAGCCAAAGGTTTGTGCAAATGGGTAGACATAAGGTCTGAGAATATCCTCAATGTAATTTTCAGCATTCATGTTTCCATTTACAAAAACGAGCTCAGTTCGCCTGTTCTTCATAATACCCGCCCATAACATAACTGTTGAGCCGCTGTATGGATGAACTTCCTGAACGCACCTGAGCCTTTCAGTATTTCCGGGCCGACGATACACTCGCACCCTTCTTGTATCAGGCTTAAACCCGAATCGCGACTCATCGGAAAACATAATTTTATCCCATTGTTCCTGGGTCCATGTTATGCGTTCTCTACACCATTCATATCGACGAGCGCGATTCCCGTGACGTATCGGTGGGCACCTGATTGGGCGTCGAGCTCGTAGGCCGTACTCATGCAGTCGATTTCGCACAGTTTGAGGACTTACATCAACACCACTTGAAATTTGTAGCCTCAAACTTATCTCTCGAGCGGTTAACATCGGCTGGCGTCTTGCAGTCAGTTGTATGTACCGGTCTTGCCGAGTGGTTGTACTCCTTTTACGGCCTGGATGCTGTTCAGCGGGTTCTCCTGTATTATTGTAGCGCTGCCAAAGACGACAAATAACACTACTATGTATGCCAAAATGTCGAAATACCTGAGATTGATTACTTCCCGCTTGCAACATCCCTCTTTGCATTTCATCTGCCATCAAATGACGTCGCTTCATGACGTAAAGAATATCTAACAATTCAATTTTGTCTCTAACTTTATTTAAATGGTTGGTAAAATTATAAAATCAAGACTAAACGTCGCAATTAAAACGCACTTAAATTCAAACAAATTCGCAGTCATTTGAATTTTATGGAAAAACAAAACATAATCAATTTTTTTTTACAACCAGCCAGTATGTCATCAATAGCAAAAAAGTTTACTTACCTACGCACTTTGTTTGAGTAAATACTTAGAAATTAATTAATATAAATGGTAAAATTTGTAATATCAGTACGCATGTCGCTTAGACTTTTTTGATGTGTGTAGGTTAAGGTAATTAAATATCTGCTATATTAAGTTGGTAAATATTTAATCAACTGTATTTTTTTCTTCTTAGTATTTTGCGTAAGTAAATGAGAGTGATGTTATGCGTGCCTTTGTTTCTAATTAGGTGATATAATTGTGTAAAGCGTACGTCTTTATTTTATCAGTATCCATAAATTTAACTCGATTGTTTTGACCAACCATAAGGTTATCTTACAGTATACAATACATATTTGATAAAATACAAGTACAGAAATACACGTCTGTTTAGTTTCTGTTGGATCTTTCTCTGAAACACTATAACTCAGAATAATGACGAAGGATTTAGTTATATTAGCTTATTCGGGCGGTTTGGACACGAGCTGTATTTTAAAATGGTAATAAAATTAATATTTTAACTAGATAGAGGTATTCCATTGTATTTTCATCTTAATTAAAATACTGAAATCTTGGTAACCCTTATAAGAATGTAATTTTAAATACTATTTAAAAAAACAACCTAGCATTTGTATCATTTTTGCCCTATACAACGTGCATCCCCGAATATTTACCCCATTGACTTTGGTATTCATAACATAATTTGTTTGTACACCACAGGTTAATTCAAAACAATTACGACGTTGTTTGTTTCATGGCAGATTTGGGCCAAAATGAAAATTTTAAGAAAGCTAAAGAAAAAGCTTTAGGTATCGGTGCAAAAGATGTAAGTACGCACTTACAATTTTACAATTTATTTTACCAGATTTATACAAAAACTTTGTATTCTTTGTGTTAAAGGTTATTGTGGAAGATCTACGTAAGGAATTTGTAAGTAATTACATGCTTCCTGCGATACAAATGGGATTAGTTTATGAGAGTCGATACTACTTGGGCACGTCACTGGCACGTCCTTGCATCTCGGTTGGTCTTGTGAAAATTGCAAAGAAATTGGGAGCTAAGTGCGTAATATTATCGACTACCTTTATAAAATATGTATGTGTAATTGACACAATATATGAGTCGTTACATTTTAAAATGAGCTAAATCCAATTTTAATCGTTTATATAACATGTTTAATTGTTTCAAGACTTCCAGTTGTTATACACCGAGAACGAGATTCGAATTTTGCCGTTCAAGAGGTTTTTTATATTTTTTTGTGATCTTCATATTTTACATGTACAAAATTTGAAGATCTTGAAAAATAACATATAGTATTAGCAACGGCTATAATTTGATTTAGCCTATTTTCAAATAACACATATTATAATCATGACATACAGGTACATTTCTCATGGAGCTACAGGGAAAGGAAATGATCAAGTGCGTTTTGAGCTGAGCGTATATTCTTTGTGGCCTGAAGGAAAAGTAAGTTTTGATAGAAATATACAATTTCGTCTACACTTACACATTTATAAATTAAAATATGAAAATTTTAGATAATCGCACCTTGGCGACTGCCACAATTTTTTGAAAGATTCCAAGGCCGAGGCGATCTTATTGAATTTGCGAAAAAAGAAAATATACCTGTTTCAGCAACTCCCAAAGAACCATGGTCAACTGATGAAAACATCATGCATATCAGGTGAATTCATATATATACATTAGATTAAAGGTTTATAATTGTTATATATCTGAGATTAATAGACTTTAACGACTTTTAGTAGGCGGTAGAGCTACGCTGAAGTTGAATGAGCCGGCTCGCCCGGGGTAGTACCACCCTCTCACAGAAAACCGACGTGAAGTAACAGTGCTTCCATTGTTGCGTTTCTTTCGGTCAGTGAGAGCGCCGGAGGCCCACCTCTCCTTCCCTTCCCCTCTCCCCCAAGACAGGTTGGCAACGCACTTGCGACTCCCCTGGTGTTGCAAGTGTCTATGGACGGTGGTGATCACTTAACATCAGATGACCCACCTGTCCGTTTCCCTCCTATGATAAAAAAAACACCGTTTCACTTCTCACCTTGAAAGTTTGCATACATAAACGTAATAGGGTTTTAGGATTATTATTTATTTCACTTTATCTAGCCACTAGGTGACGCTACAGCACACCAACTTCTGTGTACTGTTATACCGGTTCAAACCACCGGCATGAAAACTAATATGAAGAATACTTACACTATATCCAGTTTGCGTTAGCTCAACTATATATTACAACAAGTTATAAATACAACAAATAATAAAATACGCGACGGGAGCCGCCAGTGGATCTATTAGTTAGTGTACTCGTATACAGTACTCTGCATTTAATTTGACTCGTCGCGTCGCGTTCGCGCGGGAACTAGAGTGAAATGTCCGACTAAGAACGGCTTGCTTCGGTTTTTTAAAGCGTTTCGATATACTCCACAACTACGTATCAAATCAAAACCCAAGTGTTCTAGTATAAATAAGTACTTAACCCATTTTCTTATATCAACCAACAAACTTTTACTTTCGGTTGGTGACTACGAATATGAAGTCTTTACATTGTATTTATACTGATTACTTCCATTGAAATATAGATACTTATATATCAATACTTGATAATTTACGTATATCTCACTCATTAAATACTATTTTATTGCTTAGTTATGAATCAGGAGTACTAGAAGATCCAGCAGCGGTACCACCAAATGGAATATATAAAATGACTCGAAACTTACAAGATACCGATGATTATCCTAGTGTGTTCGACATTAATTTTGAAAAAGGTAATTTATCCAATGTTCCCAATATTCTTATATAGGATTCGAAATACGAATATATGTATATCAATTAAAAATATAACAAAATTTTCAGGATTACCAATATCAGTCCGTATTCCGAGTGGCCATGAGAAAGCTCTGTTAATTACCGAATCTTTACCACTCGTGGAAACGCTGAACAAGTTGGGCGGACAGCACGGAATCGGTCGTATTGATATTGTTGAAAATCGTTTCCTTGGACTAAAGGTAAGAACTCTATTATATTTGTTCTATACAACACTATCAGTTATATATTCATCGTGACATTCAATAACCTCGTAAAAATTTCAGTCAAGAGGACTGTATGAAACCCCAGCTGGCACAATATTACATATGGCCCATCTTGATTTAGAAGCTTATGCACTTGATAGAGAAGTTCTGAGGTAAGGTAATAAAACAATTCCATTACCGGTTATATATTCGATATTTTTATTTTTTAAATCTCAATCTTTCAGAATAAAAAAATACCTGCAAGACAAAATGGCTGATTTTGTGTATAACGGTTTTTGGTTTTCGCCGGAAGCGACCTTCACAAGGAAGGCATTAGAGTTGTCACAAGACTCTGTTTCTGGAACGGTTACTATTCAAATTTTCAAAGGGAACGGTATGCGAAAATTTATTTGATAAGATTACACGTGATTTGTAAATTATAAATACCAATTTCTTTTGTTTAATAACATATAACTGTGCCTACAGGGGCTTTCCTTTCGAATCACAAAAGTGGTTTAATTAGATACTTTGTAATATTTTAAAAACCTTTTAAAATTCTTGTAAAAATGAAAATGTTTACAAGCTGATTTTCTAGATACAAGTAAAAGACAGGAGACACAAGAAAATTACAAATATAAAGCCAATTTGTTTAAAATTCAATAATAAGCGCGCGATTATTATACTCGTAAATCTGCCCGTGGTCATGACACCTACATTTTTGATACTGAAATCGTCCAGTCTTATAAACGATTATAAGTTAAATAAATATGTATTGGTTTTTTATTTACGATGTCCTTTAGGTTGATTCATAATTTCCTTTCTTTAACAGTGACGGTGCTGGCTAGAAAGAGTTCAAGCAGTCTGTACAATCAAGACTTAGTGTCTATGGACATCGCAGGAGGATTCTCACCCGAAGATAGCACTGGCTTCATCAACATTAACGCATTAAGACTGAAAGAATATGCACGATTTTCCCGGAAATCGGAATCCTAAAAATAATTAATTATTTTTATAAACAATGGTGAATTACATCAATAAAGATATAATTACATACCACGGCTACATATACATACATTAAAGCTTTTCTTGTTTAAAATCGTATACCTTTTTCAACAATTCTGAACCCCAAACCTTGTTCCTGAAATAATGAAATGAAAGTTATGGAACTACTCTGCTTTACAGAATTACAGAATGGTGCTCTACGTCGTTATACATTGTAACACTAGCATAAACTCAACAAAATGTTATAAACCACGACGTACCTGTAACTCAAATTAAAATTCTTTTGCTTAGACTAATCACGAACTGAATTATTGCAACTTTGGTGATGGTAACATAACACTGGTGTATACCTAATTATGCAACTAATAAATCGCTGAGAGGAAAAACTGTATTTTGACTAGGCATTGAACATGTATCACTGTTATTTTTCATATGATATGGAAAATAAAGATTAAGAAGAACATTTTACCACACTAAATTACCCTTAATTCTACACAATAATATACATTATACAAAAGTGGCGGTCCACTTTGGATGAGTCGGTACATGTAACATGTGGTAAGTTTTCAATGTCCATTTTCCTTATTAAAAAAAGGTGGATTCGGTCTAAATTGGAAATCTAGAAGTAATTTAAAGATTTCTCAATCTACATTTTATTGTAAATAGCAAAAATTGATTCACGACTTTACAGTGTCAGAGTTTAATCCACTGGATTGATTCGATTTTTAATATCGATTGAAATAATCGAGTATGATTTTTAAAGAATAAATATTACGAAAAATCTAACTCAAAATGGCATCCCTATTTTAATGACAAAGAATGATATTTTATTATCATAGATAATATGTTAGTAATTTGCACAGAGTACATTTATATATAGGAGGTAATTTAGTATAGGTCAAAGAGTATAATAAGTAATATAGTAAGTATAGGTATTTGTTTACAACACAGCTTCGCATTTAGAATAAAAAATGCAACGTAGTTTACCGCAAAACAAAGAAGCTCTTTTAAAATCGTACACAACACGTTTAAAAGAGGACGTAAAAAGTATGTTGGAAAACTTTGAAGGTGAGTTTTGAAATGAAATAATTACAATATTACATGTCTGTCATATAGAAAAATGTAAAAGAAGCTTTAGTAGCAGTAACTGATATTCTCAATGTAATGTAAAGATATGGTATCTTTATTGTGGTAATCATTCGTACATGTTATCTACTATTATCCTAACTTGGGCTAAAGTTTACCTCGTTACTTATTCTTTATTTAATTTAAACTTTAATTTAGTTTAAACCTTAAACAGTAGCCTACAGCCAATATTATCTCTTTTAACTTCATCAAACTTCAAAAATTTCATCATTCTAAAATAAAAAACTAAGTCTTTAATATAATATTACTATAATTTTTATAGAGAATACCACACTTAACTATTTTATTTTTGTTTTTAGAAATCATTAAACTAGCGAAATTTGAAAATGAATCCCAATTGAATAGAATGACACAAATAGAACAGGATACTTTTGAAATGCAAGTCAGAGCAGCAAATATTGGTATGTTGGATATTTAATTATAAATATTATATAAAGGTAAAATTAATCTCGGAAATAATTTCTAGAACTACTAATATAATTCTGAATTACGGCCAAGAATGAGAAACTACATTATCCCTTATTGTCATATTGTATATTTAATTATCCAGATTAATCATTGCATAGTATAAAAAAGAGTCGCCTACCACGTCTGTCTGTTCACCATAAACTCAAAGAATACTGATTGGATTTTCATGCGGTTTTCACCAGTCGATAAAGTGATTCAAGAAGGTTTTGGTATATAATTTGTAAAGGATTTTTTTATAATCAGGGTGGGACAATGTATGCTGGGCCTGCTAGTATTATGTTAATGCAAAAGAGGGTTTCTTTCTTAAACTTTAACATCTTAACTATTGAACTGATCGTCATGAAATTTTATATGCATGTTTCCATTGATTAAGGTATAAGATATAAGGTACTTTCCATCCAGAATAATGTACCATTTCTAACAAATAGATTAAATATACATAACGCAAGCTAAGTGTAAACGCTGGTTGTAGTTGCGATAAAAAATGTTTGATAATTCAGTGTGATGCTTTCCTGGTGATCGCTAAAAATACACAATGGTCGGAAGGATATGCGAGAAATAGGACTCACCTTTTGGCTGTTATCACGGTCGTAGGAGGCCTCTTTTCATTCACTGACACTTCGGTCCGCACCTTTCACTTTTATTCTCTAATTATATTAAGGAATGTTTATAATGTAATATATTATTTAACAGTCAATCACAGAGATGTGCACAGTAGTCATTATGCATTCCGACTGACTTAAGCACCGGTGAGGGGGTTGAGGGGAGGAAATATGACACTTGATGGATTTAAAGAAGGATGGATAATAGGATAATACCATTGTGCATTGCAATGTTTCTTAACCATTTTCACCTAAACACTAAGCTTTACACATAAGCTAGTAATTAATATGTTATTATGACTGTCAACATGTTATAAATATATAATTTTTTTATATCATAGTTGTTAACCAAACAGATGGGTCACCTGATGTTAAGTGATCGTCGATAGACACTTGCAACATGAGGAGAGTCACAAGTGTGTTGCCAGCCTGTGTTGGGGGGGGAAGAAGGAAGGGGAAGAGGAGGGTAGGTGGGTCTCCTTTTATACTCTAACCACACTGTTAATGTTTCACATAAAAAAAATATGATTTCTAAAGCGATTTGCATAGTTGTTTCTTTTGCAACAGTCTATTTTCATGATGTATTAATTAATCTGTTCATATTTATTCATGTATGTTATTAATTAAGATTGTCAGTTTGTTCTTCTTCATCATTTTGTTTTTCCTTTTGCAGTAAGAGCTGGAGAATCATTAATGAAACTGGTATCAGACATAAAACAATATTTAATCCTAAATGATTTCCCATCAGTAAATGAAGCTATAACTCAGAATTCAAAACTGTTCAGGACAAAACAACAGGAATGTGACCAGAAGTTAATGTCACTAAGAGATGATATAGCTGCTGATCTGTATGACTTGGAAGATGAATATTTTACTAGTATCTATAAATAGGATTAAAATAAAATGTTATTCTTTTTTTATTTTAGCAACCATTTCAACTTGTTTTATTAACTAGCAACCTGTCCCGACTTTAGGTGCAATGTACTAATTAGCATTACAAATGTCTAAAGAATTAAAATCAATTTTTCAAGAATTTCCATTCATCAATCTTAGAAGGGAAGTAGGGGTTTTCATACAAACAATTTATTTAATTGTGAGTAATTTTATGTCTGTGATATCTTCTCAGATATTCACTTAATAATATGCTGCAAAGGGCAGTTTTAATTAATATAAACTCAACATTAGTAACTTACATTGGTAACTAAAGTTTCAATGAATAACAATAGGGACAATTACTTTCTAGTAATATGTGAAAAGTACTACTTTGAGTTATCCATAAAGGTTGGCACATAACATCATGGTTTTCTGTAGGCATTTTTCAGGTGTATAATTCTGTGGTATGTTATTTTTATATAACTCATAATGTTTAGCCAGCTTTATCAATGTAACCACTGGAAAACTCCTTATGACTTTATTAGAATACATTAATTTTTGTCTACTTTATGTGTATATATAATATAAATTATACACTTAAATTTAAATTTTCCAGAAGAAATTCTCGAAATAATAGTGTTGTGTTAAAATCTATTGCATTTTTTAGAACTAAGGTAACACAGACATGAAAAGAGACTTTATAATATTTATGGATAATAACCTTATAATTTCCAAGAAAAAGTACATTGTTTAATTATTTTTATGTAAATTCTTCCTGCATACCTTTATTTTACTCCTTATGTCACATCAATTACTAGTTTTTTTTTTTCCTTTTTTGACTTGACTACGCTATTAACCTAGCAAGATCTTAACAGCTTCACCCCGGACTACATCAATTACTAGTTTTTCATTTCTATAAAAAGTACTTACCTGCTAACAACTTTGTGAAATCATATTTAATGTTCTAAAATAGCTTGATATTGTATTCATATGCCTATTGAATTCAATAACATACACATAATTTAGTAAAATTGCTGAAACAATTTTTATTTTTGTTTTTAAAATTTAAACATCATTTTTTAGGAAGAAGTTAGTATGTAAACAAACATAATTTCAATTTATGATAATTTAGGTTTATACAATGAATAAAATATATTTTAAATAATTCATTTTATTTAAACTATTACAACAAAAAATCTACATGAATCAGTATAATAGATAACCATTACTTTGGGCTGAATAAATAATGTGGACCATTACCCGGATACTGCTTAACTGTAACCGGTCTCCCAAACTTGTAGTCCTCTAAGTAAAAGTATAATGCCATGATTCCTCCAAGTGTACCCAGAAACCAAGTCCATTGATGGAGTAATGAGAATCTTGGCCTCATACTGATGTCATAACGGTCTCCACGGAATATTTCTTGCCTAGCGTTAATCTGGAAAATTGCATTTGTCAGTTACATTTTAACAATTTTGATCTGGTTATTTGTAAACATGACTTTAGGATAACATAATTTTTTATAGTTAACACAGAGTTTTATAATTTTCTTATATTGATTATTCATTGCTAACTTACTAACATAAATACATCACGAGTTTAATCCCACTAATGATTTATAAAAGTAAGAGACAAAGTTATACTAACAGGTTCATTAAAATTGCGCTTAGACTCCGGCTGGTCGTAAGGGTAATGAGGGTCTTTAGAATCATCGCCAATATCAGGAAGTTTCGGATAGTCGCCATAGCCCTGTTCTTCAGGGTATGGTTGGTATTCTTCTAATGTTAACCCATATTTTTTTGCCGATGCAGCTCGTTCCTCAGGAGTTTTGGGATATGGACCAGGTTTGTATTGATAATTCCAATCTGAAAATGACGTAACGATCATAACATTTTCTCGTTACATTTCACTTGAATTTTTTGGTTATAAATTGCCTTACGGTTCCGAACAGAATTACATAATATCGCGACAGTCTTTTTTACGGATAATGGATTATTTATTACAACTTTTTTCACTAAGGTCGAAGCCATCTTTCGCACAGAATAATAATATTCCTAATCTTTTGACAAAAATAATATTATCGGTGTTGTTGACAGTGAAACAGGAAAAGTTACGAATATCCTATAATAATCACAGACTATTTAGCCACATGTTTAGCAGTACGAGTAGGAATAATTATTTTATTTACAGGTTTGTCAATTATTATTTTTATCAATCAAGGCAATGGAGTTTTATTTAAAAAAATATGAGCTAGAGTTTGTGCGAAAAGAGAATCGTCTCGGTGTCGTGGGATTGAAGACGCAAGTGCTTATTTTTTGTTGCGGTGACAACACCGCATATTATTTATTATAGGAATGTGTAACTTCTAATTTTGATTGCCTTTACTTCTTCATACATTGAATTCTATACTAGAATAATTAGAAGAACATTCATAAGAATTAGCCACTGATATTTTTCAGTTTACCAAAGATTATTATAAAGAAATGCACAAATCGATTAGAAATTAAAAATTTATATGTTGTACACAAGTTAAATATTTTCTTAATATAAAAATAACAAGTCAATAACTACTAGCTGTGTGGCGTATAAGATACTTATGAGGTTAATTAGTTAATCGAAGCAGGTATTATTGTGAAAATATATAAGAGAAACATATAAAACCCATGTATTTCAAGTTTCCTATGGAAGTTCAGTGATAAACGTAATATAGCTCAGTTATTTCAGTAATTAATAATTATATAAAATTATATTATACTTAACTTCTAATGTCATGATATACCATTTGCTTATAAAATTTGTGGCTGGAATAAATTTAAGGTATGTCTCATAATTTAAATAAACTAACAAAATATTGTTTAAGAGAAAATATTTGAATTTTAAGTATAAGTATATTTTAAGTAATATATTATTTATCTAAATCATATCTGTTAATCAAAATCATAGTCAAAGTCAGTTGCTAAGTAATTCATTCCAAAAATTTTTAATTTCATTCTTCAATAATGAATCATATTCAGAATTCGATATCTGAATCTCTACAGTTATTGTAACTCATGCAAAAAGCACCACAAAAAGACGTTTGACTGGGAGTTTCACTCTTCTACGTATATTACTATACGTACATACTCTAATGTATTGTCACTAGCTAAAAAGGGTACAATTATACTATTCATATTTTTTTCTAAGAGTCGACTTTTGAAGATAATTTGAGATGATTTAGGGGAAGACAATAAAAGGATTTGGCAACAGTGGTTTAGTGACTTATAAGTTGTCTACTTATAAATTCCTTGCCACAGAATACTTAACATTATTCAGTGCATAGATAAGATACTATATACTGAGAATTCAGTCACTAAATGTCAGTGGCACGTCATCGTTCGTGTTATCAATCGTAAATTTTATAAGCGAGAATTTAAAATTCGTTAATGTAAATAAAAATAATTTAAAGTGGAAAGTAAGCATCGATGAATATAACTCATGATGGGAAATGATACCTCGCAGTTAAGTGGACTAGAGATCGAGGAGAAGGCTGTAGAGATAACAGATTTTTGGTCTCACTATCAAGCTACAATAAATGATAGCTGCAGATATTTTAGCCTAAAAGGTGATGGTTCAGTTTCTGTGTTTAAAGGTGAAGCAGCAGTAGGACCTCTTTGGGCAATATCAACTCCTTTAGAAAAGTTCTCAAATGTAAGTCAAAATTCAAGCATTTTTACTACAACTTTTATAAATGTATACATAATTTTATTACTATAAAACAATATTTGTTTTCTTAGAACTTGTTAAAATATCGTCATCCTTGCATCGTGCGTTACATTTCTGCGTGGCAACAACGTTCAACATTACATTTAGCAACAGAATACATCCAGCCACTGTCTCATGTATATAATACTCTTACACCTCTGCAAATATGTGTTGGACTTAATAATATTTTGAGGGCTTTAGTTTTCTTACAAGAGCAGGTAATATATTCATTTTTATTAAATAATGATATAAAAAGTATACATATAATAACTTCATTTATCAATGTATGTCTACAATATAAGAAATTATCATAAATTAGCCATCTCATGTTTAAGATTTAAGAATAACAATAAAGGTTATTTAAGTAATGGTGCTATGTCCTACTAAAAGATCCTAAATCATAGTACCAATTTGCGGCATAAAAAGTACAAGCATCATGCCCAGCCAGTTATTACTGACAAAAGGTTGTTATAGGGTAGTGCTAAACAAAAGTGATAATTGAAGATTGCCACTCTCTGTACAATCACTATAAATAATATCTACTGGCATTGTTGTAATAAAAAAGATATAAATGAAAAGATAAACCAGTTTTAGTTTTTTGCCAACTCATAATCAATGGTTATGTTGTGGCATAAGTGCCCGTTCAAGACCTTTAATTGAGTAATATATTAAAATCATTTTTTATGAGATATGTTTTAAACCTGTGTAGCAAAAATTTATGTACCTCCTTTTTTTCTCTTTTCATAGAATAACCCTATTTTTTTCATTAATTTTTAATTATTCATTTTATGCAAGTGAGTCATTAAAATATCCTAAATATATAATAATAATAATTTACCAATTTAATTTTAGGCAGGCCTTTCACATAATAATGTTAGCATATCAGCTGTATATGTGACTGGTGATGGCCAATGGAAACTTGGAGGACTTCAATATCTCTGTCCATTTTCTGAGCTGACTCCTGCTTACTTAAAACATGCTCGCATCCATAGGTAAAAATGTATTCTGACATTTTTAAATATTTGTAAAATCAAACTACAACTACAATATTGTGGATATATGTTAAGAATTAATTCTTCAATATCATTACTTATCTGCGTAAGTTACTGATAAAATTATTGAAACCATAATTGTATTTATAGTAATATTGGCAAAGATGAAATAAAGAAATAAAAATATGATGGTGGATGAATATGGGAGTAGAGGAAGAGCTAAGTAGGTATAGATGGATTGTGTGTGAAAGGTGTGAATACTGATATATTTGATAGACAAGAGTAGAAAAGGAAAACATTTTGTGCCAACCCTACTTAGATAGGATAAGGGTGAGAAAATGAAGATATAAAAAATATAAATGATTACTAGCAATCCCCCTTGACTTTGTATATGTTAATTAATGATTTTTGAATTAATTAGATTTTATTTTTTTATTGTAGCACGGCATAATGACTGCATTGTGCCTGATGGTAAGCATAGTACAATCCAAAAACTATGGCGACCACCGAGTGACACACTATCCATCGCCGGTCGCGGCTGTCATGCCGGCCTGCGAGATTCTGGATAAGTACAGGCTGATCCCGAAACGCGACCCGCAGAAGTGAATCACTATGACGGGCTTTTTCGCCATATACATGGTGGTTGCGACCCAGTCAGGCTGTAAAACCCTACCACCCCGCTTACGCCATTGCCTCGTTCGTTATTCAGCAGGGTGCATCACGAGCAGGTGAGGTTGGCTTGGATGTCTCAAGTCTTAGATGTTATTCGACACCCCTTACACCCCTAAAGACACCCCTTACACCCCCAAATTAAAGTTTATCATTTTTGATCATTCTTTACATTATTATGTTATTTGTAAAGTTACAAGTAAATAATAAGTATAGAAAATATGTATGGAAATTATGGTTAGGAAACACAAATATTAAACACCAAGTATGTGATATGATATTATAAAATACTATAATCTTATTCCAGATATGATAAAGCAGTGGATCCAAATGAAGATTCCTATGAGATTACATCTAAAGTTGATCAGTATGGTTTTGCTGTTTTAGTGGAAGACCTCTTTAAAAATCACAATAATGGTAATTGTCCTCATTTCTTACAATATACTTTTGTATTTCTTATGGCTTCAAATTGAATATTAAAATGGATGCTACTTTGCACTTCCACACGGAATGCATTGCAGTTAGACATAGTAGTAGCCAATCAAATCCAGGCGGAAGTGCAAAGTAGTGTCTACTATAATTTTAATGATGGATTTCCGCAAAGAAACACCTTCTTCAATCAAATAGCTTCAAATTGATCTTAAAATAAGTTTAATATTAATTATGGTTTTATTACTTTAATTACCTTTTTTTATTTAAATCTTCTTTTGTAGATGAAGTACCATGTTTAAAAGAATTTAAGAAATATTGTAGAGACAAATTACAAAACCCAGATCCAGCTCAGAGGCCAGCGTTATCCGAAGTTCTACAGCACAACTTCTTCAACCATCAATTTATTACAATTTATAAATTCCTTAATTTTCTTCCACTGAAGACGGAAGAAGAGAAATGCAATTTTTTCTCGAGCATATTAGATAACCTAAAATGTTATGACGAGGAAACAGTTGCTAAACAATTCAGTGGTTTATTACTCTCCAGGTTAACAATGTTAGACCAAACAGCGAGAAGGGATGTGATCCCATATCTTCTCAAACCTAAAAATGGTAACTATGCACAAAATAAAACAATAAAAATGTGTACATTAAATGAGAATTAATTTTTATAGCGTAATTATTTATGAAATTTTCAGAAAGAACACAAAATTGGGAAAATTCTGGTTTCTTCAGTCTTGGCACGTTCAAAGAACATGTTAAACCAAGACTGATGCAGCTGTTTGGTGTGAGAGACGGTCAAATCAGAATGTTGTTATTACAACATTTTTCGAAATTTGTCCACGTTTTTACTCATGAAGAACTGTCTCAACATATTCTTCCTGAGGTATTACATATTTGATCACAAATTAATTGTAAATATACCATATTCAAACACACCTTTATAGATATTAAATTATTTTACAGCTACTCTTAGGTATCAAAGATTTGGACGATACATTAGTTGCATCCACATTAATATGCCTAAGTGAGTTAGTTCCTATTCTTGGAGCTGATACGGTTGTAGGCGGAAAAAGGTCAAAATTCTTTACAGATGGTAGACCTAATTGTAAGACGAAAATGTTGTTACCGCAGCTTAATAGAACTACAGATAACTTTCACTTGGAAAAGCCTTTACATGATCTACCGTGTACAGAAATTATACTCCCAGACAGCAGTGATTTAGCAAATTTTGAGACAAATATAACTTTAAATGAAAGGCCATCACCAGTCGGAGGTGAATCTATGGATGAACGAATAGATTTAAATGAATCATATGTCAACAAAACGGACAGTGAAAATGACTGGAGCGATTGGGATAATTCAAATCGTCAGTTAAGAATATTAGAATCGGAACATTCTATAATACAAGATGTAGAGGACAATGAGTTTGTTTTTAAAAATAAAACACAAGATCCGAAATTGGTACAATATAATCTTACAAATGTTAAAGATGATACTTCGTCAAAAACAACGCTCCTACAAAAAGCAGCTCTTGATGCTAAAAGGAATATTGTCGATATATCAGAATTAGATATAAAAAATCAAAAAGTTGATTCTACAAAAAAAGGGTCAGATGAATTTGACTATTTTGCAGACATGATGCCAGTTATAGAAAAACCAACCGTTATTAGTGTTAACACCGCTCAAGATCTAAGTAGTAAATTAAATTTTGTCCCTGATGATAATGAAGGGTGGGGAGACAGTTGGAATGAATAATATGTTCTTATAATGTGTACACATAATCAGAAATTTTTGTTTGAACATAATAATGTTTTACCGTTTTGTTGTAAGGTAGATGCAATAATTAAATCATAAGTTAATATTAATGTACATTATATAATATAGTTACGAAATAATAGTGAAAAATATAATTTTAATATATGCTTAATTTTCGTGGCCTATACACGATCTCGGTGTTTTGAGTTATAAGTTCATATTAGCGGGTTAATATTTGTGTCTGACGGTTGTGACTAAATATTTCGCGTTACGGCGAAGTATACGGTAAATGTTATGACAACATATACAAACCTGAGTGTTTCCGTTTGGCAATGACCGCAGATTAGTTTTATAGCGACAGGTGGGTCCAAAATATTGATGACTTATTGAAGATTTTACTCAGTTCAAGCGACATCAATTGATGTCGGTAAATAAACAAACATCAAAAAGAATTATCCCAGCAAAATTCCTCTTTAGACTACAGTTTAACATTCTCTTTCGGTAACAGGACGTTCAGCGCGTCACACGTGTAAATATGATGGGGAAAAAAGGAAATCGAGTAATTAAATTAAAGATCGTTTTAGTTTATTTGAAATTATAAATGTGAACCAGCTTTATAAACCAAATTACAAAAATGATTAACATTCCGCAACGTCCTTTTTTAGTAAAGATGCATTCAATCATTATTTGCTTTAATATAACACGACAAAAGATAAATAACCAAAACTGCCGTCTGAAGTGATGCGCTTACATACATTCGACAATTGATTTTTATTTATACAGATAATATCGGCTTCGTTCGCGAACTTTGCATGATTTGTTGCAAGAATGAGAACTGACGCGACTGTGAACATATTGCCTTTTTATTTAACTTATACTTCACTGACGATTGTATGAACATGTCGCCTTAGCATTTATAACATACTTCACCGACAATCTGTCGCGACAACGCGACATAAGTAGTCGTCTACTAATATTACGATGTCTATAACAGTCTTGACGGCAATGAAATAAAAGTTTTGTATATAGGTTTTCCTTGTATTTAATTATGTTATGTATAAGAATTATGACCAATAGAAATTGTGGGCGGATTATATTATTGTTTTGTTTAATAATTTCCCTTGAATTTAGGTTGACTATCACTGTTACAAATTTAAATCGAAGCGTACAAGTTGTTAAATACTTAATCCACACTGTACCGGCCGCCGCGCCGCTTTGGTTGGGGCGGCACGGGACCGTGCATTACTATCACCATGCCGTCCCAGCGGTTAGCCTTGCGAAAAGTGACTGCCGGGCGCCATCCGTATAGGGAGGCAAAATGGGCACACACAAGCTGCCTCCTCTCGTCAGCCAAATCTGCACAACTACTGTGCAATCTCAGATCCGACTAGTGTTAGGAGGAAACGGGCTAATCCCCCCTTCAAGCACCGGTCCTCCGTTGGCGGAGACAACCGCTAAGAGGGTCTCCCTTGAAGGCTCTCTCTACTGCCTCCTGCGAGTTGATCTCCAATCGCAAGAAGGCCATCGTTGTCCATGCTCGTTTGTTGCGTAGTATGGCCGAAACCACGCTCGGCAACGACTAATCCCCCTTTACCGCCGCAGCCAGAATGCGATGATGCTACTCTCCGCTGTACACTCAGATAGAGTGTCAGCGACGCATTCGTGCCTTAATTTGGTGTATTCTTTTATAATTTACTAGCTGGTCGCCCCGCTTTCACACGGGTGTACTAACGTAGAAAATGTGACTAAATCTTCCCTTTATAGTACGAACATGTAATGTAATGAAATGGTAGTTGAACTTCAATCTCACAGTATTTTTGAAAATCTCCCTACGTACTGTTGTCTGCACTCAGTCACATTTTATATGGAGATTTTTCAGCCGACATTTTTCAATTTCCAGTACGATTTTTTTTACATTATATACAATCCTTGTCCGGAAAATTACAAACGCAAAAAAAAATAGCCAAAGAGGTGCAGCCGTTTTAAAGTGATGACCTTACATACATTCAACAATAAATTTTTATTTGTGATAGAAAAGAAAAAATATACATTCAAAGTGTTTAGAGTCTGTTTCTATTAAACACACACTAACGCCCCGGTTTTATACATATGCAATGTAGTAACATGGCATCATAAATATATGGTTATTATTTTATATGGAAGAGGAATATGACCCTGCAGTGTGTCTCTTACAAGCTGATGACATGAATCATAGTAACACCGAAAATAACTACTTATTTTTACTTCTTATGGGAGGGTTTTGAAATTCTGATCCGCAACCTTTTTCTATGAAAAAAGTGGGGGATGGGTAAACATTGGGAGCACTGTCTCGCTTGCCTTCGGGTGTTGGAGAACATGGAGACGTACGATCCTCTCACTTTTTTTTAAGGTCTCACTTCATACTACCATGTGTGAACTACAACCAATTTTTTTTTTAAATAATAATTAAAACGTAAAAATGGTTACTGTGGGATATCCTTACGAGATGGACATTTACCATTGATATACAAAAACCCAAGATGCACACATAAAGTCTCACAGACGGCACACAAAAAGGAGTGCATAATTTTGGATTATGCATGATTTCAGATAGTCTCGCGTCGCTTGCAGATATCGCGGACTTTTGTGTAGGCTTTTTTAAGATCTACAATTTCGTAGTATATTATTTTTATGTATTTCACAACGAATGTAAGCTTTCGAAAACTCCTTATAATTTCATTAGATACATCGACTTTGCTACATATAAATGTAATACACATGTATTATACAAATAAACCTAAAGAAATTCTTGTTACGATAGTGAAAACCGTATGAAAATCAATGCATAGTTAAAAACTGGAAAGAGGAAAACGCAAAACAACTTTTTTTATAATATGTATTATATATAATTATAAATAATACATTTTTTTAATCTATACATAACTGCACCAATGAGGGAACAAACCATACATAATATTAAGAACAAAATTATTAACAATAATAATTATAATCGTTTTAATGCTATAAAAGTCAAGAAAAAATAGGAACATAGGTTTAAATATGTTAAATAAGAAGCACAAATGATTATGTTTTGTCTACTGTTGCCATACTCTTCCGAAATCTTATAACAATACGCGTTCACTTCAGAATTCTTCATATTATTTCTTCATATATTTAATTTATATTGGTTCTTTATTTGTATAATAGTTATTTAAAAATCATATTGGACAAAAACAGGGCGTGGATATAATAATACTCGTAAATGTACAGCTTCAAAAAATTGTCCTTTGATATCGTAAGATCTGTCTGACACTATGAATCTCATGTGAGTTCATGCTCTTTCCTCCCCACTCCCCACCTCCCCGTCCATACATAAGGCGCGGTTGCGGTCATACTATAATGAAAACGCACAAAAATAACTTGAATGTCGTGAATATTGCATACTAGCTGATACCCGCGAAAAAGAAACAAGCACCACACCGTTTGCCTCACTTCTCCACAGCAAGTAAAGACATCGCTTTTTTTTTTTCTCGAACTGACTACGCTATTGGCCTTTTTGGAGGCCTCTACAGCTTCACCGGACTACTAAGGCGAGCGCTTAAGGCACTCAGCCGATTTTATTCGGGTAACTAGCTCAAGGGTGCACGGCACACCTCGGCTTGGCCGTTACCTATTGCATGCAATTCGCGATCTATCTTAGCTAACCTAAGTTAAGCTAAACTATTCATACAGATATGAGTTATTGAAACATGCATGTGTACCAGGCATGCGTGTCTCAATAACTCTTATGTGTATTTTTGTGTCGGAAAATTTTTGAACTATTTCAGTTCGATACGGGTAAAAACAAAAAGAAAAAACTTTTTATGTGTAAGCGTGTAAGCGTGCACGTGTGTGGAGGTGATATGTGTAGTGTTGTTGCAGTGATGTATTGGTGAGTCACTGTATCGCGCGGGCAGCGTACTCAAGGGCTCCACTCCGAGGGATCGGACCTAGAAAAGACATCGCTGAATGCGTAGTCCTTATATAAAGTAGTTTCTTAAAACTTTCAACTTTATTAAACTAGCAACCCTGGCGGGTGTTGTCCTGCCTTGATAATAAATAAAAATCCTAAAATGCAACCGCAGCGCCAACTACTGGGTCCAATTATCTAAGCATTCTTGAATGCAACTGAACATTCACAAAAAAAACATCAAAATCTATCCAGCCGTTTAAGAGGAGTTCAGTCACATAGACACGGACAGAAAAAAATTGTATATATAAAGATAGGTAAATAAATCGGTAACTTAAAAAAAAAAGCGGAAAGTTAGGTAACTTATAAATATTGTTCATTTGCACAAATATTCGTTAATTACACTCACAACCTCTCAATAAATAACACCTTAATATAATAGCATTAACGTTATAAACCTATTATATTCTACATAAAAACACAGCCAAAATTATAAAACTGCATTGCAATATTTTTATTTGGCTTAGCCAAACTCTTCTATTATACTTACATCTCACAATCACTCTGTATCTATATTGCAGAATTATTTTTATGACCTATTTTAGTGACCTATTTGGTTTTAGATATTGGTCATAACGTTTGAATAAGTTTAGTATTTATATATAATTTGCTTGGTACAGTTTTCTGATTTATTTTCATTTTTGCTCATGGCACAATTTTAGTATGTGTGGCTATAGTAGCGTGCAAATACTATAGCAGAATTGTAGTAATTTTTATTCGCAAATCAATTAAAACAGATTATCTATATTAAATTCACACTTATAATAATAATTCCGGAGTTCAAATATCGCTCATACTATGAGACAATGACGTTATTTGAGAAAGCTATATTGTCCCAGGCCTTATTTCAAACAATAACGGTATTGTGAATAATTTTTGGTAATAAATTAACACTGAAATGTTTTGTATAATTTACTAACACCAATAAAAATTAAACAAGTCTCAGATTTAAAACTCTTCTCCTAAAAATTATAAATAACGTAATTACGTCACTGTTGCGCTGGATGAACAAAATGTAAAAATCTCATTAACACGTTCCGTACCAAGCCGTTTTTGGCTGACATGTCCTTCATTGCCATTTGCCAGGCCATTTGATATTTTAACAAAAAAAAAATGTATTATAATTTTTTTACTGTCTACGCTATTGGCCTCATGAACTTTCACAGCTTCGCAGGATTATATCATGTATTATAATCGAATATTTATTACTTTACAATATCATACATAACATGACATGAGTAGTTCTTTCGTTTTCAATAGTTATCAAATCTTGTACCATCGTTGGTACACGTGGCCTAAAGATCGAGCCTAACGTGTACCACCGGTGGTACACGTAACCCATAGATCAAGTTTAATGTGTACCACCGGTGGTACACGTGGCACTGAACACGTTAAACTGGTTGATAACTTAAAATTAATCGCTGAATTATAAAACCTACTTAAAAGTAAAACGGGCATAATTATAATCTACCTAACAAAAACTTTTTATTGCTACAAACTCATGGAGAATTCAATATATTTAAAAAGGAATATCGAATTATAATACTTTAGTTAAAACACTAAGAGGTAATATTAAAAATTGACTAACAAAATTAAAATGTTTGGTTCTTCTTTAAAATAAACTTTGGAATAATTTGAGATTCTAGAATACCAAGATATATAAATAGCCGTAAAATTCCATTTAATAACAAAAAAAGATGTTAGTACCAGGATACAGGATTACCAACATTACACTGCTATTTTTTTCTGGTTCACCAAGTCTTTGGAACTGTCATTGAAAACCGTCATCATTCGTTGACGAGCTAATTCTGATAAGGCTTCCAAATCGTTTCTGGTCATTCCCTTTGTAGGTATTGGTGGAAGAGTGGTTATGACTACTTTTCCTGTAAAACAATATTGTTTAATATATTGTTATACTTAGTTATAAGTGTAAAAATATCTACCAATATTCCATAAATAAGTTGAATTTAATATCTGTTTACTTAATACGGAGTTTAAAAATATCGGGTTTATTATTATTTTTTTATAGCAACACGGCAAAATGACTGCACTGTGCCTGATGGTAAACACAGTACAATCCAAAAACAATGGCGGCCACCGAGTGACACACTGTCCATCGCCGGTCGCCGCTGTCATGTCGGCCTGTGAAAAGCTGGATATGCACAGGCTGATCCCGAAACACGACCCGCAGAAGCGAATCACTATGATGGGCTTTTTCGCTACATACATGGTGGTTGCGACCCAGTCGGGTTGTAAACCCTACCACCCCGCTTTCGCCATTGCCTCGTTCGTTATTCAGCAGGGTGCACCACGTGCAGGTGAGGTTCGCTTAGATGTTATTTGACACCCCTTACACCCCAATAACGAAAACGCAAAACGAAACAGCATTTCATCATATTTAATTCGAAAATAAATCTACATTTCACGTCACTATTGTAATATGTTTAAAACGGCCATCATAGTGTGCCGCAGTTATAACAAAATTTGACGGGTGTAAACGTTATAAGTAATAGATATTAATATCTGTAGTTAATTATCTATTTAAAGTTTTTCTTTGTTTATACAGAGATTACCTAATACTATGTATATATCTTCGATCAACAATAACTAGATAACGGGTCGGCACGAAAAATACGTCTTGGTAAATAAGAACTCACTTGAAATGTGTATGCTTATTTTGTTTAGTTTGTTTGAAACTCAGCCAATGTAAGCCCGTTTCACATGCCGCAGTGTATTCAAAAGTTGCAAAAATAATACCCAAAAAAGCAATTTAACGGCTGAAGTATCTTACTTTCGCTAAATACATGTTGAATAAGTTATATTTTAAGCTTTAAACTAACTAATAATATCAAATGTAGTTTTAAGTTCAACCTAATTACAACCATAACACCTTGTAATAAAGTCACAAATGTTCAAAATATTATCTAATACTTACGATAAAACGAGCAAAGTAATAAATTACGCCCCTCAACGTTTTATCGTAAGTATTAGATAATATTTTGAACATTTGTGACTTTATTACAAGGTGTTATGGTTGTAATTAGGTTGAACTTAAAACAGTTTTAAAACTATTTTTCTCCCTTTCTTAGTAAACAAATAGCTACACATTAGTATATATTTACGCAGACGGCTTTTAGCTTCGATTTCTACGTGACCCTTTATTTAGTTATTGTTGATCGAAGGTATATATGATAGAGCTACTACCTAGAATTTACCTGGCAAGCATTTCTCGTATCAAGCGATTATTCCCATATGGTTTTGGTCGATCAATGGTAATAAGGGCCTGACTAGTTCTAAAAGACACCGATTCAATACTAACCTTTTTCAATAATTGCCTGATTCCTATAGCAATAAAGATATATAGCAGAATGTTGAATTAAATAGTCCGGTGAAGCTGTTAAGACCTTGCTTGGTCAATAGCGTAGTCAGTTCGAAAAAGAAAATGTTGAACTAAAAAGTAAAAAATACCTGGTTCAAAAGTTTTAGTTTCATCATCAAGGAAGTAATACTGACTAAATACTACGGGCAATATTGGGATTTGAGCATCAATCGCTAAATAGAATGCCCCTTTCTTGAACGATTGTATACTGCCTTTGTTAAATCGAGCTCCTTCAGGAAACACCCATAACTTTGTCTGAAAATATAAAATTACAGGTTTTTCAATATATTATTCTATCCGTGTTAAATCCTAAATCTAAATTTGTCCTAGCCAATTTTTTTTTAGAATTGATTTTTTGTAGTTTATTGCCGCATTTATACTCATTTTATAATATGCCTAACTAAAACAAGTTTAAAACGCGATGTGTCACATTTTTTGTTTTGTTTTTGTATTTCTTCTCTTATAGTTGATAATTAAGCTAAGCCCGTGGCGACCACGTCGGTTGTTATTATTAGGCATTTTTAAACAAAAAACAATCCCAAATATAACAAAATTTTCTTTCAAAATCATTCATTCTAATGTGTATACATACGTATATTCTCAATTATAAATTCAAAGCTAATATTTTATGATTAAAAGGTTTAAAGGTAAATGCTAACACCATACCTTTTCCCTTATGACTCTATCAGTCGCTTCTCTCATTAGTTGCCTGGCTTTTTCAGTTTTCAGTCTGTCAATGAAAACAAGTCCTGAAAGCCAGGCGCCGAAACCGAATGCGCCCGTAAACATCAACGGTCTCTTCGCCACTACCGTACATCGCTTCATACGAGGCCACATCTCAAACATACCTATAAAAATATAATATTCAAATAAATAAACTAGTACTTTATTAAAAAAGTTGTTGTTTGTAAATTCGGTTTACGGACGATAACTTTACGTGATAACTTCATAAGAAAAGATTGATGAAAAATTGCATACTTTTATAAATTATCACAAAATTGATCAAAAATTTAGAAAACAGATCACGTGTAAGTTGTGTGCTGCCGCTGTCTCTCTTATGCTCGGACGCATCGGTTAATTATCTATTTAAAGTTTTTCTTTGTTTATACAGAGATTACCTAATACTATGTATATATCTTCGATCAACAATAACTAGATAACGGGTCGGCACGAAAAATACGTCTTGGTAAATAAGAACTCACTTGAAATGTGTATGCTTATTTTGTTTAGTTTGTTTGAAACTCAGCCAATGTAAGCCCGTTTCACATGCCGCAGTGTATTCAAAAGTTGCAAAAATAATACCCAAAAAAGCAATTTAACGGCTGAAGTATCTTACTTTCGCTAAATACATGTTGAATAAGTTATATTTTAAGCTTTAAACTAACTAATAATATCAAATGTTGAACAAAATTGCCGATTTTAAACCTGTGATACAAATGTTTGGCCTCAGCAGACACAAACACGCACAATAACGGGAAAACGTACTTAATTCATTATGTGTTAAGATTGAATTCACACTAAATGTTGTTTATGTTATCTTTTCATTTTTGAGGGGCGTAATTTATTACTTTGCTCGTTTTATCGTAAGTATTAGATAATATTTTGAACATTTGTGACTTTATTACAAGGTGTTATGGTTGTAATTAGGTTGAACTTAAAACAGTTTTAAAACTATTTTTCTCCCTTTCTTAGTAAACAAATAGCTACACATTAGTATATATTTAATCGCTTGATACGAGAAATGCTTGCCAGGTAAATTCTAGGTAGTAGCTCTATCATATATACCTTCGATCAACAATAACTAAATAAAGGGTCACGTAGAAATCGAAGCTAAAAGCCGTCTGCGTAAATATATACTATGATAGAGCTACTACCTAGAATTTACCTGGCAAGCATTTCTCGTATCAAGCGATTATTCCCATATGGTTTTGGTCGATCAATGGTAATAAGGGCCTGACTAGTTCTAAAAGACACCGATTCAATACTAACCTTTTTCAATAATTGCCTGATTCCTATAGCAATAAAGATATATAGCAGAATGTTGAATTAAATAGTCCGGTGAAGCTGTTAAGACCTTGCTTGGTCAATAGCGTAGTCAGTTCGAAAAAGAAAATGTTGAACTAAAAAGTAAAAAATACCTGGTTCAAAAGTTTTAGTTTCATCATCAAGGAAGTAATACTGACTAAATACTACGGGCAATATTGGGATTTGAGCATCAATCGCTAAATAGAATGCCCCTTTCTTGAACGATTGTATACTGCCTTTGTTAAATCGAGCTCCTTCAGGAAACACCCATAACTTTGTCTGAAAATATAAAATTACAGGTTTTTCAATATATTATTCTATCCGTGTTAAATCCTAAATCTAAATTTGTCCTAGCCAATTTTTTTTTAGAATTGATTTTTTGTAGTTTATTGCCGCATTTATACTCATTTTATAATATGCCTAACTAAAACAAGTTTAAAACGCGATGTGTCACATTTTTTGTTTTGTTTTTGTATTTCTTCTCTTATAGTTGATAATTAAGCTAAGCCCGTGGCGACCACGTCGGTTGTTATTATTAGGCATTTTTAAACAAAAAACAATCCCAAATATAACAAAATTTTCTTTCAAAATCATTCATTCTAATGTGTATACATACGTATATTCTCAATTATAAATTCAAAGCTAATATTTTATGATTAAAAGGTTTAAAGGTAAATGCTAACACCATACCTTTTCCCTTATGACTCTATCAGTCGCTTCTCTCATTAGTTGCCTGGCTTTTTCAGTTTTCAGTCTGTCAATGAAAACAAGTCCTGAAAGCCAGGCGCCGAAACCGAATGCGCCCGTAAACATCAACGGTCTCTTCGCCACTACCGTACATCGCTTCATACGAGGCCACATCTCAAACATACCTATAAAAATATAATATTCAAATAAATAAACTAGTACTTTATTAAAAAAGTTGTTGTTTGTAAATTCGGTTTACGGACGATAACTTTACGTGATAACTTCATAAGAAAAGATTGATGAAAAATTGCATACTTTTATAAATTATCACAAAATTGATCAAAAATTTAGAAAACAGATCACGTGTAAGTTGTGTGCTGCCGCTGTCTCTCTTATGCTCGGACGCATCGATCGTTGGGAGATAGATAGATAGGGAGATAGATGCGTTACAAGCCGAACGCTTAAGCTGATCGCGTCTATCTATCGCTTGTTCCGCGCTCTCCTTTGCACGCTCGGCTCAGGCGGAACGTGACAATTTGTCATGCCTTTGTCGTGCAAACAACTGGCGTTCATCGATTTATAAGACATTATCACGTCAAAAACGACATACCAAATGTGAAAATTGTTTAAATTAAATTTTCACAAATTCACGTGAGTACGTATCGCAAACAACATTACATTCGACATTTAAATTAAACGGTTGTGATAAATAAAAACTAGGTTTACGAAACACATCAATAATTTCAATTATAGATTTATGTAAACATTTGTCAATTAACTGTATATATTTGTAATTAACTATAATGTTAATTTAGTATATTTAAATTCTTAAAACAATTTTCATTTTTTTATTATACTTCGTTGCTTTTACATAGAAAAAATGACATCAAATATATTATTATAGCAGTCATTCAAATAATGTAATCTAGGAGGAGATTTAAGTGAAGTACCTAATATATCTAATGAGCTTTGATGGTTGGATATTACTATACAGCATTGCTCGTTATTCCAATGCTCCATCCCACGCAACTCCCATTCTATACCCACTATATACGATGCGTATCGACAAAACCTGGAAGCAACACTGTCACACAAAAATAAATAAACATTATCCCATTGCAGTAACACCATAAAAACAATTAAACAAAGCTATTATAAATAACAAAAAAAAATCAATATCTTACATTAGATTTGTTACATCGCGCGGATAAACTAAAACTACCGGTAATAAAATAGTGCATGTAATTAAAACATACGCGTAATAAAGAAAAAACTTTAAATAATACCGAAAAACATTACTCTTTTCGTATAAAAATGGCAAGGTAAATATAAAACCCGCCAAAAATAATTCAGGATATGAATAGGAGGAAGCCATAACTACAAATCAGATCAATATCAGGGTTGCCAGAGTATTATAATCCCTTTCATTGCTATTTCTAACGTTTCATAATGCCGTTCATTAGTTCGTTAAAATTAAATATAATATCTTGTAACTTCAGTGAATTTTACGTAATATAGTATCAACATAGTACATAGGTGAAATATTGTTGAATTTCGAATTGTTTTGTATAAAAGTGATGTCAAACTTCTTAAAATGTGCATAACCATCAACTGAATAATTATTTTTCCTTTGAGATAAATAATAAATAATTTGGCGCTAATAATAGTTCGCAGACAAATATCTTAAAAATGTACATAAATTATTTGAAAAATTAAAACCTTAATTTCACGTGTAAGCAAGAGGAAGCACCAACTTAGATATTGAGTACTCAAATATAATCCTCACTGAATAATATATCTAATAATTATACCGACTTGTAAGAAAATAAAAACAAAGTATAGCATAAAATAAAATCAATACCGGCAAATATGTAACCAGTGCGCTGCGGTGTTTCGGTTAAACCAAAATATATATTTTTAATTTATTGAAGCCACGGAATATATGACCTTTAAACCAAAGTAAAGGTACATCATTTGTAGTTTTCTTAATAAAGATGTATGTTATATTAATTCATAAAATATTAACAATAATCTTTTAGGTAGGTTTGAAAAACGATAGATTCAGCACTTTCAGTCCACTGCCAACAGAAATACTTTGAGTCCTCTCTTTAAAACAAGATATTTTATCTTTTTTAATACCTCGCGTACCAGCGGAACTTTTTTCGCATTGTTACTTTGTACGCACAGAATATCCTAGAATATAAAGTAATTTTATTAAATCATTTATATTTTTTTATACCATTGAAATGTTTTGTGACACTGCAGTCTATCCGTTCAGTTATTGAGATAATATATTTTTGAATCAGGTTTAAATTTAATCCCATTTACTTTACAAATGTCAAAAATACTAAAAAAGTGTCTATTAATATCGTTCCAATTTTATAATTCATTAGTGTTAATATATTAAATTTAAAAAAAAGTGTGTGTGTGTACTTACGTACACGCGTTAGTAGTTATACTTCTTTGGCGTAATACAAAGAAACAAAATGTTGACTATAGCTAACTTCAGGGTGTCGGTTTTTGTCGGTGTCGGCACAGTAGTTATTTCAGTGACGCAATTTAGATACATAATATAGTTATACAATAGAAATATGATCTTATGCATAGAATAAAAAAACAAGGTGTATTGTAAAGATACACGACAGAAGTGAATCTTTTGTATTACAAACCAACATTTCACTTTTGAAAATTTCAAGAAAAAGCTATCGTCACGCAGTTTCCCAGTTGGTCACCCATCTAAGTACTGCCCCTGCCCGGCGTTGCTTAATTTCGATGTTTGGACGAGAACCAGTGAGTTCGACACTTTACGCGAAACAATATTTACCCTCACCTCTTTTCATCACACGAAAACGTAGCGGATTGAAATATTGAAGAAAATTCACTTGAAGAATATTTTATGATTTTACCTTTTAGCTGACATACTGTACTCTAAGGTGTTAGGTTTGTTATGTATGCGGATACATGCCCATACATGATAATCTCTGATAATTATATAATATATTATGCGTTACGGACCCAAACTCTTTTAATGTTGAGTGAAGTCGAGTAAACTCGTTTCAGCGTCATTAACACAAATTTGACGGTTTACTTTCCTTCCCTGTTTGGAACGATGCAAATATGTGTCGCCGGAAGTTTTCAGTTTAAAAATTTTACTCTAAGAAATACGGAATATAATAGGCGTATCATAAAACTTTACAATCGCCTGCAGTTTAGAATTTCAATTTGTTTAGATAATCAAATTTACCTTAAAATAAATTAATCAAGAATCAAAATATGATATACGTTGTCTTCAATAACCAATACGTTATCTTGAATAACCATTGTAACTTAAATAATATAATTGAACTTAATATGTATACTTATTTTACTCTGCAAATCTAAAATTGCAGTGATAATAATAAACAGATTGCTTTTTGTGCCTTCATCGTATGAACTCTATTACTAATTAACTATTTAATAAATGTACGAGTGTATGAATAAAACTTTCTGAAATAAACAAATTCTTAAATATTTTGTGTATACCTACTTACATTTTAACAACTTTTTAACTTCTGTCTAGTGACATAGGTACGCTTTATTTTTTTTTTCCTCGAACTGACTACGCTATTGACCTAGCAAGGTCTTAACAGCTTCACCGGACTACCTTCAGGTACGCTTTAATGTATAATAGGTGGCAATGCTAAGTTTACATTTTTAACTTCTGTCTAGTGACATAGGTACGCTTTAATAGGTGGCAACGCCAATTTTGCTCTAATACGCAGTGTCCTCTTAGTAGTGTGTGGTTGTATAATACGATGGATAATAAATACGCTATGATACGGCGCTCGGAACTAGGGATGACATCTGTTAAATTGAGGAACGCCGGCTGCACGCACGAAAAAGCATGACTCATTGTCACGTTCCACCTGAGCTGGGCGTGCAAGCGAGAGCACGGAACAAGCGATAGAGAGAGGCCATCAACCTAAACGTTCGGCTTGTGACACATTTATCTATATATAGAATATTTCAATTCAATTCATAAAAGTATGCAATTTTGCATCAATGTATATCACATAAAATTATTGTCCCTAAACCTACTTTACAGACAACTAATGTTTCCCTTAATTTATTTAAAATTATTGTATGGTTTTATTTTTATCTCGATAAAAAATAATGGGATCAAGTCGATTCCATGTTTAATATCAATTTATATTATCGATTTTACTGTCTTGAAATTGATTAATCAATATCAGATCGCCATGAGCCATCCCTACGGGGTACTTAGTTGATATAATATCTTAGCAAAATTATCTCATAGTATCAGAAATAAATAAGGATTGTCTATTTTGCTTTATTTACTACAGTAAACAAATCCAATTATAATTTATTAAAATGTCTAAGACAAAATTTAAAATTGAGTCTGGAATGCAATTACTAGCAAGATTGACAAGAAAACCCGTAATCGAGAACTTTTATCCGGTTCTATTTGAAAGTGGCCCGCATCGTGGTGATATAATTGAATTATCCAGCGATTGTAACACATCGCATATTTTGATAGATATTATTTGCGAAGCTTTATTACAGTCAAATGAAATCGACGATGTAGGGGTCTTATTTTTCAATTCTGACGGTAATCTTGATTACAACAGCCTGTTGATAAATTTGAAAAAGAAATTATATGAACGAAACGTAGGCGTTAAACATGAGAATTTAAAAAATGACAGTGATTTGGAGGTTTTGCTAACCAAAATCATTGGAAACTTTCATATATTAGAGGTTTATGATGCTACACAATTGTACATTACTATACACAACCTAGAAAATATATTAATTGAACACTCAAATATTGCTTTAGTAATATTTGATACATTAACAGCATTTTATTGGTCAGAACAAAGTTTCAAAATAACACGAATGGACTTATATATAAAAAATTTAATCCAATGTATTCGTAAAACTACCAAAGAGTACAAAATCACTTGCTTATTTAAAATACCTTGTTATTTTAATAAAAATAGAACAGAGAATAATACAGATTTAACTACTACCGATTTAATAAATTATAGAATATACTTAATTAAAACCATTGATGATACAAATTCATATCAAGTATGTGTAACTACTGATAAAACACAGTATTTTAAGCAATATAATATTGTAGACAATGAATTGAAGTGGCAGTAATTTGATGGTAAAGTACAAAATAATGTGTTGATATTGCCATTTAATCAATTTATATTACTATTTATATAAAAAATATCACAAATTTATTTTTTATGGCACTTATGTTACTTATTCTTAAAATGTAAGGTAACAAAAATGATTGAATATTATAAACTTATTTTAACAATTAAATTAATATGGTATATGTTAATTTTTCATAATGTCCTTTGAAACAATGACCATAAAATATTGAAATAGTAAAGAATGTTTCATTTAATTTATATGTATTACTTTTAACACATTTGTATATTTTTAAAACTATTCAGTAATACAGTTTTTGTTGTTTAGTTTTATATTTTCATTTCTGTGTAATTTTTATTATAAAATAGACAATTAAGTTTAAATTAATACTGAATAATTCATTATATCACAAACAATTACATATTTGCATTATATCTATTACATTATTTTATTGTGCTCCAAAATACAAGCAGAAGTGTTTTTCTACTAACTTTTATCCTTATCCTAGGTACAGATATGGTAATGGGCAAGATAAGGGTAATACTATATATTCTACAAAAAACTCTTGCTTATTTTTCTACTTCCTAAGATTATACGAGATTCCTATGAATTAATATTATAATAATCTATATGTTTCAAATACATAAGACTATATGTAGAAATATTTATTAAGTATCAAAAGAGATCGTTAAGAGATTCAACAATAAAAATAGAACCTTTTCAAATTTCTAAATAAAGTATTAAAAACTTAGTTCATTACATCATCACACAAATAACATACATAAAGAGTGCAAAAGTATGACTAAAATAATTCAAATTCTCCCATTTATTCATAGTATGGAAGTAGGAATATCCAGATTCTTGTACAGAGAAGGATGCTTCAAACATGACCCCTAAATATGCTAGATTTACAATAGTGATTAATGAGAAAATAGCATTTGCTATTAAAGCCAAGATGCTATTCTTTTTATATTTATGATTGCATTGTTTTGTACAAGGATTAGCCAAACAGCATACATCTAATGCTGAAGCCACTTTGTATCTTAAATTATACTCAATATATGAAAATGTACCTATGCTAAGAAGAACTGCCGAAAATTGGAAATTTAAGCCATGAAGTAATGATGAGACAGCATAAGTGACAAGTATAGCTGTAAACTGGCCATAAGGCTGACATGGCTTGAACACATAATTTTTTAGCCATTGATGCATTGGGATATTCCAGTATACCACAACTTGAACAAGTGACCTAGGAATTTCAACATGTAATGGTTTAGTTACTTGTAATTCACAGTGGCAATCATTTGTCAGCCCAAATCCAGCACTAACCATTGATACAATGGATAAACTCGAGACAAAGTAATGAGACATCCTAAATGATTGTGCATCCCTGTAAGCTACTAACCATTTAGTTGCATCGCTACCAATATACCATGGTATAATACAATTCGATAATAAAAGAAATAATGTAGATAAGACAAGGTTTACAACAATTATTCGGACCCACCTAACACAAAGAAATTTAACTTCTAAGTATTTATTGTAAGTATGAAAGGATATCCATGGGCCAAGAATACAATTTGCTGGACAGAATATATAACCACCAAATTCAACAGGATTCAGCATACATTTAAATAAGTCTCTATCCAGTTCAATTGCCACAGATATGATCTTCATCGCTGATATCATTTGTACACCTCTAATTTGTTGCCACATTGTCGGATTCACCACATACATTTCACATGAAAGTAAAAAAGTTATCACAGAAATAGTTATCAACAATCCTCTCCACTTTTTGGTGGCAAAAGATAATAATATAATCAGTATATAAGAACCAGTGGTAAGACCCACTGTCCATAGAAAAGCTGGTCCAATGTTATAATATAAAAGGAAACTTCCTATAACTAAACATAAGCTATGGCGAACATTGTGTGGCAACGGTATAAACTGTATACACAAACGAAGAACAATATTGGCTATCATCAAATCTTTAGCGAATCGGAGACCCTCGTATAATGTTGGTTCTACACACAATTTAAGGTATGCCCAAGAGCTTTCTGAATATATATCTTCGTCCATTGTGTCAAGTTTCAGAGTACTTTTATTTAAAACATTTACATAAATGGTAATACTTTACGCTAACCACGTAAAAATTCAACGTTTTGAGAAATAATTGTGGTTTTTATTATGGTCGAAGTCTTGAACTGATTTGAGTTAGGTAGGTAGTCTAGTGCTCCATAGGAATGATCGATATTCATGGATGGTGAATAAACATCGAAATGTAGTTAATACACCAATGGTATTCATTTCAATAACATCGATGTTATGAGAACAAAGTATCGAAATGTTAATATATATTCTAGCGTTGATTGTACTAGCTAGGGACTAGATAACTATCAATTCAACTATTTTACACTAGACGATACTGATCAACGTAATCGAACTAAGCTGTACGAATAATTATCTTTTTGTATTTCCTAAGGGAGAAAGGGAAAGACACAGGTTTTTTTGCAAAGCTGGCCAACTCTTGTATCAGTAACGGAACAGACAAAAGTGAAAACACATGATAAAAATTTATTTGTTTTGCACAGTGTACCCAAAAAATACTGGAAATGGTAAATTTTTTCATGTAAATTGTTTTCAATAACAATAAATAAATTTCATAAATAGAATACACAGGTTTAATTCTTTTTTTTCTTCTGTTTTTCGATGATTTCATTGATTTTTTAGACATCAATTTTAATTCAACATCGATATTTTTAAAGCGATGTACGTCACTTCTCCTCTAATACCTAGCTATTCTTGTTTATTACCAGTGTCACTAGCTTTTAAACATTATTTACCCCTAATGCTAACCCATAAAATCGACACAATAACTTTAAACTCCCCCTAAATATTTTTTATTCCATGTACGCTTTATTGTGATATTAAATACCTGTAAAGGATAAAGTACTTATTGAGTGCAAGTATGAGAAACTACCCATGACTACAACCCAGAGTTCGTTATTGTTTAATTATTTAAAAGTCTCATAAAGGTATACACTCAAGATTGACTAAATGTATTAATCACGAAAATTCTATCACTTTCCACGTTTTCCCACAGAAGTTTATTTACAAAAGTATCTCAAACTATACCGTATTCATCGAACGCTGAGACAAAATGTAAACAAACCATTAAAAAGGTTCTTTTTGGGTCACGATTGCTACTAATGAAATGTGAAATAAAAATAAATAGTATTTGCCGGAATGTTTATAAAAAAAAATCAGCACTGTGCTGTCAGACGAAAAATATTGAAATCAATGTACGCGAACTGTTAAAAGTATTACAATTGCTTTAAACAATTTTTAAACATATTTTCGGTTTATCAGTGCAATCGTTACACGTAAAAGACCTACAAAAGTACTAATCGTCAAATATCGAATATTTTTCAACACTACCAAATTATAATGTACCGTTGACGCATACTTTTGACAATGAAATATCACTTTTTGTGTTTAATCGGATTATATCCGCCATTTTTATTCGCCATTGTTGTTGAAACCGGTTGTTCATTGTTTTCACTACATTTTATTAAATATTCTTGTTATTATAGGTTTTTAGTGTGTTTTGATATATTAAGCGTTGTCATTTGTTTGTTGTTGTTGTGTGTTGGTATACTTTTCTGTTATTATTTACGTTTTCGTGGTTAAAATCATGGATTTACCTGGACCAAGGAACTATTGTACTTTTTATTCGCCGAAAAAAATATATCGTTGGTTTCTACAGAGAAGGATATTATTATTGCCCATAAATTCGTGGAAGAGAGTTGGCCTAAAGATTATTACGTGTATAAAAATGATATAAGTAAAACTGGTGATATAACAGGTATATCGCGAGCTTACGTGTACAGATTTAAAGAAACAGATACATAAAAAAGAGAACTGGGCTGTCTACAACCACCTCTACAACGTTTACGAAGGCACTCTATAGTAACATCAAACATTCTCGTAAAAGTGCAATGATTGTATTGTATTGTGGAGAATACAACATTTAAAAACTATTTCAAAGTTAATGAACAAGGGGAAGAAAATTTATTATTTGGATGAGACATGCCTTAATGAAGGTTAGTTAAATATACAAGTTATTTAGTATGTTTACAATAGCATGAGTCATTTTAGTGAAAAGTGTGAAGTTATGACATTTATTTTAAATTAAATTGTCTCTCAATATTATCAAATATTAACACTATTAATGTAACTACTAATTACTACTGTAATTACTAGTCTCATTGCAGAAATGTTTTTATGTTCCAAAACTCCATATAAACTTAGTATTAGAATTGATAATATGTTTCAAAAAAATTAAAACAATATTATTTAATTTATTATACATTTATAAATTTACATTAACCAAATTTACACACATTTGTTTCAGGGCACACTCTGAATAAAGTCTGGCAAAATAAATCTAATAAGTCCTCAAAAGAAGCTCACAGTGAAGGTTTACCGACTGGCTTAACAAATACTGGTGGAAAAGACTGATAATACTTCATATAGGTAATTTAGCTCATACAAGTTCATGACTTTATTCTCTAAGGTTAAATATATTCATCACTAAACTTTCTAACATAATTGGATGTCTATGAATAACTATAATGTATGAAAATGTTATATTCATATACACCTATAATTATATAACAAAACATGAAACGTCATAAAATACAAATTTTCACAGGATATAATGGCTAATAGCTTTTGTTTAGTTTGAATATTTTAGCAGGTTAGACGATTTCCAGAAAAAGTCAGCTTTGACCCATGAATTTGCTTGGGTTACTTATGAACATAGTTTGAATTATAGCATATAACAATAACTAGCAAATGATATTTAGATTTCTCTGTTAGTGTGTTGAAGAAAACACCATACAAAATCTCACATTATATTACTTTAGATATATGGGTGATTGAAATATCATTTTTTTATTTTACAGGATCTAACTCGGGCATCTTAGAAGGTGGTGAATTAATTTTCGAGGCAAAGAAAGCTGATAGCGACTATCACTCTGAGTTGGATTCATATAATTTTGAATAATGGTTCAGCTAAATTATATAGACAAGAGTTGGTGATAATCTAACAGTCTTCAGACTTTTCTGAATAAATAAATTTATGAATGTCTTTGGTATTATTTGAAGTGGTGATGTGCTGAAGCTTAGTGGTATTATCATTTAATGATTTGGTTGAATTGATTGGTTAAAGTTTAAAATCTTTCTCTAAGCACCTACTAATGTGTCGTGGCAGTTGTATTTGTGAGCTAGTTGCCTTCTCGGTTTAGTTTGTTACCGTCATCCGCTATGTATTTAAAATCGCAGGATATTGCGGTTCAATGCTTAATCTAATTGTACTAACCTATTTGTAAATATGTAGTAAGTAATATCGGAAACTACTGACCTGATTCTGAAAATTCTTTACTACAGGAAAATATATTTTATCCCCTAGTGACACAGTAAATTATATTGATATAAAGTAATAAATTATAACAAACACGCACAAAGTCGCGAGTGTTTACTAGTATAATATTTATATAAAAAAAGTTTTAGAACCTATGGTTCTTTGTTTACATTTTGTCTCACGGTAAAATGAATGGACTATAGCTATATCCTATGCCTATACTAACGCCATTTTGGAACTATTATTTAGTAATTAGGTCTAGACTCTTTTTCATATCACCCCTATGAGACATGTCTATATACCTCTATCCTCCATAGTTTGTACAATCGATGTCAGGGATAAATAAATATTTGTCTGTTGCTAGATTACTGTCTTGTTTTTTCCCAGAATCCAAACCAAAGACCGGCTAAAATTTGAGTTTCAGAAATAAAACTCGATGAGACCGATAGAATGATGTTTTATTTAACCATTAATTTAAAAAAAATACATACAAGACTATCAGTCAGATCACTTGCTGCTTTACGAGTATCCTTTTAAAAATTACTCAGTTCTTCATTCATAAATACATTACACTTTGTAAATTCTTTTGTTCCCCTTGAATTTTCGCTTGGAGTTTCTTGACAATTTGGATTTATTGATTATTATCTTTTGAGATCTGGTCACACTTCTTTCGGAGTTGTCGATTTACGAAAGGGAATGCAACACTGTTCATAAAAACATTGATGTTTTGTGATGTGATTCATACCACGATGTTTTTGGTCGATGTTTTAGAAAAATATGAAATAAAGTTATATATGACGAAAAGGTACATTTAAAATAGATATCTTATTTTTATTTCATGATATTTCACGAATTATTATTTTTGAATTCTATTGAATACAAAAACAATAATCTTAGCAACCTTATGTTTATAAGTGGTACCCTCCACTATTTAAACATCGATTTATCATTTTTACGTCTGACTGAGAATGGGTGACGAATACAATAGAGGCTGCTACATGATGAAGTATCGGTCTCAAAACACCCGAGGGTGATCTGTAAGTTTCATCATATATGTGAAAGCATACTAAACCATCGATGTTCATGAGCAATAGACCAATGTTTTAAAACATCTAAGTATCATTTGCATTTTCACGTGTGACCGAGGGAGTGAGTAGGTAGCTAATACAATAAATGTTACCACATATTACGAAACATCGTTGTTACAGAACGATATATAGTCTATGTTGAGAGTCTCGACATCGATGTTTATAAACGAATTACGTAGTTGACCGTCAGTAGGAGTTTTTAAAAATAATGGCAATTTTATGTCCTTTCAAAAATTTATAATATAATTAACTAAATACGATATGTTAATTAAACTAGGGTGTGGACCTCCAAGCTCAAACGATACAGCGAGTCTGTTGTACTGCCACTGTTTTACCGTCCTACGGTGCATTCATTTCACTTTGTCAGGGTTTTATGATGATCTCGTGGGAACCCGCAATGCAATCCCAATAGGTAGATAGTACAATAGTGATCCTACTGTATATCGATATTTTAATACATCGATGTATCTATGTATCCCTAGTTTATGATCGTTGTATCTTGTCTTTACTCTGTGTCTACAACCTATTTGTGATAGTTATTGGTTATTTTATATGGTTTGTGTATTCGTGATGAAACCACCTTTATTAATATTAGTGCTAATTTTATGATCAACTGCATGAATACTAGCAGTTAACATTATTATTATTATGTGACAGAATTAGTGGCAGCTACGTTCAGACGCTTGTTATGTCCGCCATAATACAGTTTAGTTATTTGTACTTTGTAAAATTTTGTGATATAAACTAATATAGAATAGTGTGACGAAATGGCCAGTCCATCACCACAGAATAGTCCGATGCCTCCGCCACAAGCACCGAGCCCGATGGGACCGCCTACACAAAGTCCGGCACCGCCACAGTCTCCACATAGCCCATACAACCAACATGTAAATGGGCCACCCTCGTCACATCCTCCCGGATCCCAGCCTCCAATGCCAAATCACATGTCGCCGGGACCAAATAGCAATGGTCCTCCAGGTGTACCACAACACCCTGGAATGCCTCCTGGTGGACATCAAATGCCTCCTCATATGGTAGGCCCTCACATGTCCGGTCCACCAGGACATCCGGTAGGACCTTCTGGATCCCATCCGCCTGGACCGAATGGACTCCCTGGTATGCCAGGTGGACCTCAACTTCCAAATATGCCAGGTCAAGGACCCCCTCATGGGTACATGCAACATCAGATGGGACATATGTCTCCTGGACAGGTTAGTAAATGTGTTCCAATATATATTGTCTTTATATTCAATTCAAAAGACTACTTTAAAAAAATCCAAGATTTTAATATAACTATTATTTAAACTTAACAAATAAACATGATAGAAAAAATACGATTAATATTCATAACTATTACAAGTTCAATTAGATTGTATATGAATGTATTTTAGGATCTCACCTTTTTTCCGTTGCCTGCTTCAGGTGAAAGACAGAAATTATACCAACTTTTCTTTCAGTAACTCTTTAGATAATGATGTTGAAAACAGTGAAGGTTTCAGTAGTAATATTCTCATTTATCAGATATTAGCAAAAGAAAAAAATACTTCTAAATCCAAATAATTTTTAAACTAAAAATGCAAAATCCCTCAGAAATACAGGTTATGCATATCATGTCTCCAAAAGGAAAAAACCAATTTCAAGAAATTACAATGGGTCCAGATTGTAGTGAAAAATGCAGACTTAGTTATCATTTAAAGATAGATTTCCATTTACTGGGGATAAGGTGACTTATAAAAGCAAATAATTCATAGACATGCAAAAGAGATTAAACCTAAGTATAGATACTCTTCATCACAGAGTTTTAGATAGTGTTCTACTTCCAGTATAACACTAATCATATTAAAGTCTGCAAATTATTTTATAAGAATACATAAGATGTGATCCATACAGCTCTTTAAAAAAACAGGAATGAGATTTGTAGGGGCTGAAATGAGAAGAAGGTATAGTAAACAACTGTCAATTTACCTTGATGTCCTACTGTCATTATTTGAATGTGATTGTTAATAGTGAGGAAAATTCAGTGTGCTGTATTCTTGCCTGAATATGTGATTTTACTTTTGTGATGGGATAGTCCTGTGAAGCTGTTAAGATATATTGCTAGGTCAATAGCATAGTCAGTTTGAAAAAAAACTTTTGTGATGGCTATATTTAAGATTTAAGATAATTATAGCAAGTTCTTTTATTTTCTTCAATTTTGAATAACTCTAAAAAATAATGATTAAAATGAGCAGACAGTATTAAACTGGTCCTATATTTTTTTTAATGAAAGGGGTAAAAAATAAGAATATAGACTGATTGGGAGTACCTAATTTACTGCAAGGCATTAAGTTATACTGATTAAATGTTAGTAGGACTAGTAATATTTAGTTTTTTGAATAAATATAGATTCTATGTAGATCATAATCTTTTATGACAAAAAATTAAACCTTTTGAAGATAATAATAACACCTGTAGATCTTTGTAATTTTAACTTAGCAGAAATATTTCTGAAATACACCAATTTCAAACTGTCCTATCTCAGATTTGTCCAATAACAGTGCATTAACTAAAGATAATATTCAGTAGTGGTATCAAAGTATCATAGAAAACTGTATTTAGTCTAAAATGTAAATTATTTTAGCGATAGTCTTTGTAAGAAGCAAAGCCTAATTTTAACAAGAATGCATAATTTCAAAGAACTTTCAATAGATAATGAGAAATCAGTTTATCGTTGATCCTGAAAAAGTGATATTTTGAGTTAAGACAGTTTTGTAATAGCAGTGTGTTATGTTTAATTACATATATTCCATATCATTAGGGTAAATTAAATATATCCCAGTAAATATTTGTAAGGATTGTATTGAGTATGTTAAGACTTAAAATTTGATTTAATTACTTTATCTTGTTTTAAAACACTAAAAATAAACTCAAAAAGTATAATAAAAAATAAACTCCTAAATTCAAAATCAATTTTAAAAAAATCCTACACAGCAGAAATTCTAATTACAGATTGCTATAACTAACTTCAGACACAATATAAATATGGGAGACAGTACGAAAACTACCTACAAATGCTGGAAAACGGCTCATGCTCATCGACAATAGGTTTTAAAAGGTATTCTATGGATAGCACCGCGAAAACCTCTTAGGTGTCACATCGGTGCGCATGTTTGTGTGAGTGCCGGCACAAGCGTTTATAGGTAGTTTAAGTACTGTCTCTTATACGTATACTGTATTTCAGATATTATTTTAACAAGTAGTTTGTGATAGTCTTAATTAGTATTTATGAGTATCTTAGTAATGTCATATTTCAGTTTGACATTGTTCATTAATCAATTGCAGAGTTTCAAAAATTAAACATACTTATAATATTTGGTATTTTTCATAAAAACATATTTTCTTCAGATGTTGTTTATTATATGTACCATAGACAGTGTTATGACTACAATATTAATTTGACAGAAATTTTGATTGTTGAATAGAGGTCCATAAATATTATATCCAAACATTAGAGTGTCTTCCATTATGGTATTGAAAATTTTTGTTAATGGTGCAATGTGACTTACATTTGGTAGTAAATAATCTTTATATTTCAAATAAACTGTGTATACTATAGGAATATTTAAATTCCTTTTTACCCAATCTGGACTGTTTCCAGAAAAATTATCTGTAAAGAAACGGCATTAAGTATATAGTAAGAACTAATAATATACATATTTCCATAGTAATTAAAAATTGAACTCTTGTTTTGCAGTCAATTTTCTATGACGTATCAACATTTTGGGAATAAACTGCTATAAAGTGTCTTGGTAGGTTTCTAAAAACCTCTATCTGTTCTAAAATCAAATTTGAATAGTTGTTGACAACACACAAAAATCTTGCCTATTATTTGTGTATTGCTTAAGGCCTCAGTTGATCTATCTCCCTGATCTCAAAATGGTGAATCATGATTTTAAATAGCTAGCCATTTTTTTAAATTTAATTTTACATTACATTGTTATTGTTCAAGTTTTTCAAATTTGTAATAAATACCGTTTTTTTTTACTTACGCTGCCAACAGTCTATGCATAATTGGATAATTAAAAAAAAAAATGTTTGTATGAAGCTTAAACCCTTATGGATGTAAAACAATGGAAATCCAATTTATCATATTCATAAATAAATAAATTTGTCATATTCATGCAGACCTCTCCACTCCTATATTTTCAGTTCAAATGATACAGAATATAAAAGAAAGACAACAAAAATATAATGATTACAATACTTACTGGCTTATAAATGTTAAAATTAAATGTAACTTACACATTAAAGAGGATGTACTCCCATAATAATATGTGGTGTTATGCTTAGTTTTTAATTTATTACAAATAGATGACAACATTTCCATCTGAAACAAGAATATAACTTATGTATAAATAGGTTAAGATAAATCAGTACTATTTACGACTCAGTTTCTCAAACAATCTATTGCTTTTTTTAAGCTATAAAATATATTGACGCACTTTAATTTTAGTTTAGCTTTATTATTTCTACAATACTGATAATATTTACTTTATATAATATATATATTTAAAAAATATTGAAAACACAAAAATTTATTATTATAAACGTAATAGAGGAGGTATATTATTCAAAACTTTTGATGCCGCCCCTATTTAAACCTACAGTCTCAACATTTGTCTAGATATCTCATAGGGTATTAACATTATGAATGTTCTTATACCAGTTAAACTTATAAAGGTATTCCCATTTTTCATTCAGAATAATATGTCTGTAAAACAACCTAAATAGTAATATTTCTATAATATATTTTATGTTATTAATAATTATTATAATTTCGAATATTCTTTCAAATTTTTTAATTATATCAATATCACAATGTTACTTTTTATTAATTTAATGCAACTTACCATAATCTGATGATTATTTGAGTGTATATTTGTGTACCCATATGGTAAAGTTATAAGTCTGTCAAACCCTCGCAAATTTATATAAGCCATTACATTTAGAGATATTTTATTGAGGAAATCAGATACTACTTTAGACTCTTCTTCAGATAATGGTGTATTACCAAAATAGACAGCTCTACATTCATGCTGGTCATCTAAAATATACTTAAACAAGTCAATAACATGCATAGTTCTAAATAATGTGAACTGTAAGGTACTACTACCTTAAAAGTTTGTAGGATTGGATATAGAACTATGTTTCTAAATTAATCAGATCTATATAGTAAAGATGTTATAATAGAATTATAGTGAAAAAATGTAATAATATCTATGCACTGTACTTACTATCATATTTTGATAAAAACCAGTTTCTATCAATGTTGACTCCAGCTGCCAATTGGTGAGTGTAACATTTTCTTGGTGGAAAAAAGGCTTTGCGATTTTTAGTCCACAATGTGTCCTTAAAACTGAAGTAATATTAATTTTGTAGAGACTAGATTATCTCATATTTATTATATATCCTCTTGACAAGACAATTTAGATTTTAGCTCCACACATTACATCCAGAAATATTTAATGAGAAGAACTTATTTTTTAGATCATTCTGTTATCCACTAATTTTGTAATTGAAGTTTTGGCATTATTTCTCAGATTATGAGAAGCTAGATACTCAGTACCTTAACTACCTCTATAACGTTATTATTATTATTATTAGATGAAGGTAACCTGATATTGATAGTGGTGACATATGTGTAAATATTAATGTACCTGATAGATACTATAGTCATAACCATCTGGATTGAAGAATGGGAGAAAGTAGAAGTCATAATATTTGGTCAATATGCTTAAGTTATTTTTGTCTTCCAACATTCCATTTAAAACATTTAGTATGATTGCTGGAGACATCCAGTCGCGGCCCTCCTCACCACCTGTTATAAATACTCCTGCATCTCTTTTCCCAGTAGAAACTCTCAATACAATAATTTCTCTTTTTTCATATGTACTTCCAATTATTATCTTATTTACATGAGAATACATTTTAATTTTTTGATCCACCCATTTAGTAAATTCGTGCCATCCGAGAAATGTATTTGCCACATTTCTATACTTCTTGCCAAATATGTGATTTTCTTTTTCTTTTGGCATTGGTTTAATTGACCTGTTCAATAGATAGAGTGTATGCTATTTCTGAGGGTGAATCAACTTTTGGGTTAGTGTACCATAGAATTTAACATTTTAAAAATGCTCACAGAAAGTTTCCTAATAATATGTGGCTTTTCCATAAAGATAACACACTGTAAACCTTTTTTATCTTTTACATATTCATAAAATATAATGGTTATTTGCGATGCTAGATGCTATTTTGGCTGATATAGTATTAATTTAAAAGGTAGTTATGTAGAGCATTTAATATCTTTTAAAATTACCCTTGCAGCATATCATTTCCATAAATATCTTAAAAGATAACACAGATTTATAAGTAACAGAAAAGAGCTGTTTACATGAATATTGTTACGTAGCTTGTAGAAGGTTTGAAGTGGCTAGGGTTTTAAAGAACTATATCAAAGGGATAAAAATTACAACATACCACTGAAAAGACAGGAGAGTGGTTGCTAGTGATTGATAAAGCAATTTATCCATTTCCCTATTCCGGGACTGATGCTGGATTATCTGTTACTGTGTGTTATTTCTTATATCAGAATATACGTGAAATTTATGTATTATGCTATGTATGCCTATTGAATATAACGCTTAATTCTCTTATGTGTAGTAACAATATTATTGTTGTAAAATATTTCATATGAATTATTACTTTCACTCACCTTGATGCGTTATCTCTATGTGTGTAATCTATAGAGTTTAAATTCAAATATTCCTCGAAATCCGTTGAAAAATTGTTCTTCACTATGATGTTCATCGGGATGACAGCCTCATTAGTAACCCCATTTAAAAATATAATTTCATGTTTGTTTAAGTATAGATAATATAACAAGGATCTTTCGTTATAATTATAAGCAGTTACTTGATATATTTGATAACTAGCATTGTAGTGTTTTATTATACAGAATAAGGGATATAAGAAAATACAAAATTGTATTATATGACTCATTATTTCACTATTTACTTATTTCAAATATTTGTTAATCTATACAGCTATGACATGATACGATTTAACGCTATATTTACGATAAGTATTTTTTAAGGCTCCCTTATCGATGGCTGGAGGTCCACCACCGGGAAACGGTCCACAAGGTCCACCGGGTGGACCAGGTATCCCAATGTCACCAGGAGGACCACCATCCCATGGTGTACACCCATCTCAAGGAATGTCGGCTGCTACACCGGGGCATTTGCCACCTCATCACGCAATGATGCCGGGACAAGGTCCCCCTCCGCACGCACCTCCGTCTGGTTATGGACATCCATCAGGAGGAGGGGGAGCACCACCCGGTTCCGCTGGTTCTCAACCCGGAACAGTACCTCAATCTGGGGGCGCTCCTTCGCATCCTCCTGCTGCACAAACTCCACCCCACGGGCAAGGGCCACCACCGTCCACTTCTGCTAACGGCCCGTTACCTATCTCTTCTCCAATGCAAGGTTCTATACCATCCTCTGGGCCGGATAATCTCAACGCTTTGCAGCGTGCTATCGATTCAATGGAGGAGAAAGGTCTACAAGAAGATCCTCGATACTCTCAATTACTCGCGTTACGAGCTCGCTCAAATCCGCAAGAGCCTGGAAAGGGCCTACTTTCGAACAGTCAATTGTGTCAGCTGAAGTAAGTATATTGATAAATATCTTAAAATAACAGCAATATTACAGTTTTAATCACAATAAACTCATTGGTCATATCAGAGCTCAGATTTCGGCGTACCGGAGTCTCGCAAGAAATCAACCATTGACACCGCAAATCGCGGCAATAGCGTCTGGTAAACGCACTGGCGATACGCCACCTGAGTGCCCGACGCCGCCAGCTCCAGGAGCTTATGGCGAAGGTCAGGGAAGTACGCCCGCAGGGGGTAAGCCGCCCGCTGGAGCCGCGCAAGGCGACGCTGCCCGGGGCGGCGGGGGTGCACCGCCTACACCGCTACCGATGACAGGACAGATGGCCCCGCCTACGCAATTAACACCTCCACTTGTGAATCCAGTCAGTATATATTATTTATTTATTCATCATCATCATCACCCTTAACCCACCTATATCCCACATCCCAGTAGGATCGGCACTAGGGTAGATCATTTCCGCAAACATTTTTTTGTTTTCGTTGCTCATGCAAAATATTAATCTACATATAGAAAAAAAAAATCTCACCAATTTTGAGCTCTTAATATTAATTTTAAGTACTTACAATTTAAATTTAAAGTTTTACCATTCAAAACGCATGTAAAAAAATCTTTTTTTTTTTCAAATGTCTAATGCTTACCCGACTTTGCAAATCGGTTTGATGGAACTTGTGGGGAATTTCACGCTCTTTAAAATAGTCTTAGTGTTTTTTTTTATTTTTTTTTTATTTTTCTTGCAAACCGCTAAATGTAGGAAGAAAAAAAGAACTGACTCATAAAAAAAAAGTTATCCGACCAATATTTCATGAATTTACTGCCATTTTTATACCGGAAAATGTAAGAAATGTAATTTCGAGTCCTTGCAACTGAATCGAAGCTTTATGTGAAAGACAACATCGTGGTGATATCATAGCACGGTGGTAGGGCTTTTTCCGTCTAGTCAGCTACCCCTCTCAAGTTGAAAATCTATTGCATAAACATCTGTTTGTGTGTCCCGATAGGTGCACTTGATGACACTCCTAACTAGGTTTAGCCTTCGTACTCTTTTAGACTACGTCGTCATTTAAGATCCGATGAGACTGTGGTGAAACGCTAAAACCTATAATAACGTATTACAATCATGTAATAATTTCAATACGAAACTTATCATATTTACAGCCTATAGGAGGCGCGCCGCCTTTACGTGGGCCCAGTGTTTTACGTCCTCCAGGACCTGCTGTGCCAGGTGCTCAACAAACACAGCAACAGGTATGCTTTAATTTATTATTTTTCAAATATATTCGTTTAAATATAAGAGGACCATACATTCTCCATTTTTATTTTTAAAGCCTGGTATGCAACATCCTGGAGCTAAACAGAATCGCATTACGAGCCTACCTAAGCCAGTGGGCATTGATCCTACGCAAGTATTAAATGAAAGAGAAAACAGGTAAATACTCAATTTCCTGACTAATTGACAATGTTGTTTTATATTAGTGGTCCTGAATACAACTTTTATTTTTACAGAATAGCTGCACGTATTGCTCATCGTATAGATATACTGTCTAACTTGCCTGCTAGCATGCCGGATGACCTCCGTTTGCAAGCGCAAATTGAACTGAGAGCATTACGTGTTTTAAACTTTCAAAAACAATTACGTGCAGAGGTAAGGCATATAATTCCATATAATGTCTAATACATTTAAACTTATAATAGGTTTTTTGAATGTACATGTATTTCAAAATGGTTCCACTTATCACACTAATGGATTTGATCCTTACGTTAATTCTTGATCGCAGTTTTACGCATGACTAATTTACTATGCCTATAGTAGCGGCACGTTATGTTGGCCATTTTGACACATTACAATAATGACGTAAAATGTCGATTTATTTTCGGAAACAATATAACCAAATGCTGTATTGTTTTGCATTAGGCATTGAAGCGAGTTTGCCAGAGGTGATCGTTGTGCTGTCCAGTGATCCTGTTTATAAAATATAGGATATGAATATATAATTTTCAAATTTGAAAAATATAAATACTGAGTGGTGTTGTAAATAAGTACATCATGTTATAGCAATAGAAACCGAAGCTATTTATAGGCTTAAAATTATCAGATTTCAATCCGAATTTAACTTTAGCCTCGTTGTGTCTTAGTAACCACAATCGCCACAATATGTTTAAGAACGATTTATATTCATAGAAGGTCGCGGTCGAATAGTTTTACTATTTACAACTCTTTTACCCAGATTTTAGGCCAAGTACGTCGTGACACCACATTAGAGACCGCGGTAAACATCAAAGCTTACAAGCGCACCAAACGACAAGGTCTACGAGAAGCTCGAGCCACGGAGAAATTAGAGAAACAACAAAAACTCGAGGCCGAAAGGAAACGACGACAGAAACACCAGGAATTCTTACAGACTGTTTTACAACACGGTAATAAAGAATATACTTGACCAATCCAAATTTAATATTATGCTTATAAATAGCTTGCGCTATTATAACTCATTTGGATTTTGTGAATTTTAGCAAAGGACTTCAAGGAGTATCACCGTAATAATGTTGCAAAATTGTCACGTATGAACAAAGCCATTATGAATTACCATGCGAACGCCGAAAGGGAGCAGAAAAAGGAACAGGAGAGAATAGAAAAAGAACGTATGAGAAGGTGAGCAAAAAGCAATTACTCTTTATTTTCTTTATCATCCATATCTCTCTCTCTACTTATCTCTCTTTAAAATTGATCTGATGCACAGTAGTTCGATCTATTTTTGTTGGTCAATAGCTATGACCGCAACTTCGTCCGCCTGGAATTGTATGTAAAAAAACTGTGATTAATAAAGACATCTGAATGTAGTAAATTCATTTATTTATATGTTTCTCTCGTACTTGAGTCGCGTCGTCATTAAAATTCCATTTACTTGAAGAGGTTTTATAGTATATAGGTATATAGTAGGTGGTAGAGCCACGCTGTAGCTAGTACTAGTTTCAGCATGAATGGGTCGGCTCGACCGGGGGAGTACCACCCGACCCACAGAACACTGACGTGAAGTAACAGTGCTTGCATTGTTGCGTTTCGTTCAGTCAGTGAGAGCGCCGGAGGCCCACCTCCTTTCCCCCTTTCCCTTCCCCTTTCTCCTTTCCCTATCTGTCCCCCATAAACAGGCTGGCAACGCACTTGTGACTACCCTGGTGTTGCTAGTGTCTATGGACGGTGGTGATCACTTAACATCAGGTGACCCATCTGTTTGTTTGCCACCTATGGACATAAAAAAAAAAACATGAACGTAGTATTTTGGCGGTGATACGTGTTCATACAAATAGACCGACAGACATTTCTAAAAATGATTGTAATATATTTTATTACTTATTCCTAGAAACCTACATACATTATGCTACTTTTTTGTTTACAAAAATCTAAAAAGTACGGACACGTTAGATTTACTTTCTTATTATATGTATAGATATAACACCACAAAGATACCATTGAAATATATAATAGTATATTGCATACATATATTTGATTATAGATTGATGGCAGAAGATGAAGAAGGTTACCGTAAACTTATTGATCAGAAGAAAGACAAGAGGTTGGCATTTTTACTCTCCCAGACAGATGAATACATCGCCAGCTTGACCGAGATGGTCAAACAACATAAACAGGAACAACGGAAGAAGCAGCAAGAAGAAGAACGAAGAAAGAGGGTGGGTAAACCTTAATATTTAATATTATATTAAATATCAAATTTTAAATGTAATGAATACAGGCTGAAAATTTAGACAGTAGCAATATTTATAGAGTATATACTCTGCACTCGATTCTCATTCTAAATCAATTTAAAAAATAAGTGTTTAATGTTTGGGCTAATTATATAGAAAAATACAAAAATTATACGCAATCCTCTACGCGTCTATGTTAAAGCATAGTATCGTTGACGGTCTGGTGACTTCACTTTCACTTGAAAGTGAACATGGAACGGCATGAACAAAAGGGTTTATTATCCGTTTTATTATCGAAGATTATTAACTCTCGCCTCTTAAAGCTTCCGGCACCGGTCATTGCACCTAGATTTAGTACGATTGTGTTTGTATTTAAAAACAGGCTTAGAACTAACTTTAACTTAGGTTCTCTTTGTTGTTTATTAGTATTTGTTTTTATATTATTATTTTATATGTTAAATGTGACGATGAACTATCACTAACTACCTCATCATTTCTTAGAATACTGTAAGCGACTAACCTAAAACCTAGTATAAATATGAAGATAATTTAAATTAACATAATTTCTAGTGTGATCTTTTTTAAAATTTAAACAGAAATCAAGGAAAAGGAAGTTATTAGAAGGCGGTGAGATTGATGCACTGGATGATAGTTCTCAAACGTCGGACACACGAGTTAGTGTGGTTGATCCAAAGACTGGTGAAGTAAGTAAATTTATATTAATACATTAACTCCATTTCAAGGCCTCTTCAATACCTATTCGATTAGTTATCTTATTTAAGTTCTTCTACCTCTCTTCTTTAATTTATGGCGTCGTGTGTATGCAATAAACAATTCCGCCAATGTCATGTAGATACGTGTGTGCTGTCTGTGACATAAACAAAGGAAACCGATAAAAAATGTAATTCGAAGATAATTAATTTGTGTTCAGACCGAGTTATTGTATGTTTAAGACAAATATACATATAGCCAAACTTAGGTTCAAAATGATTAAGAAATATACAATCATAAAGTTTCATTTTGTTAATATTACTAAATAATGACAAGACATGTAAAATTAAAAGGTTATTATTCACTAAAGCTAAGGTTAGTACGAGAATATAAGGGAATATAAGCTGGGAAGACAACATATAGGGAGAATCTGTTTCTCGAACAATGTCTAGGCCGCATTTGCAGAGAGCTTATTTAAGTTGAACATCTGTCGTGAATAACCTATAAATGTAGTATGACATACACACTTGTCCAACTGGTATTCATTTAACATTAGATGAGATTATCAATAGCCACTTTTATATAAAAAAATTAAAGTTAAATAAATCTACTATCTTTCTATTGGATAAATATCTTCTATTACTTTTTAAAAATGACTTGCTATTTATTTTTTGTAGATATTAAAAGGTGAAGAGGCACCTTTATTGTCACAAATCAAAGACTGGATGGAATCTCATCCTGGCTGGGAAGTACTATCTGACTCGGATGACTCTGGTGATGATAGTCAAGACGATGGTTTGTATCTAATATATATTATACTTTTAATTATTTATTTAAAATGAAGAGAATTAATGTGCTGAGATACCTGATTGATTTCACCACAAGTTCACTTTTAATTTCAATTTAACAAAATATACTTTTGTTTACAATTTTTTTTTATGTTTTTCTCTCTGTACATAAGATGTATGTATGTATATTCTTAAAATAATAAACAACGCAGACAAAGCTGCGGGTATCAGCTAGAATATTAATCTAGTTTCATAACAATGTGGTAGTAAAAATGTATGATGTCGTTGATGAGGTATAGAAAGTCAAACTATGTGTTTAAGTCGTAATATATTTATATGAAAGTTATAGTTATCTTTTTTTAAACCTTGTGTTATTATTTATTTATATTGTATTTAACCTTACCATAGAGAATCGTTATCAGATATTGACATAACGCTTGCAGAAAGGAGAGAGAGGAGAGACAGACACAGAGATGACAGAAGTGATAGGGAGAAGACTGATGAAGAGAAGGCGCGTGACATGATCAAGAAAGCCAAAGTTGAAGATGACGAATACAAGACCGAAGAACAAACATATTACAGGTAGAAATGATAACAATTATTTTATGCTGTACCCATATTTGAATCTTAGGCTTGCTTGTATTACCATTTTAAATGCAAGTAAATCATACTTTAAAATAAATATCATGGGATGCCAGTTAAATTATGGAATGCATGGTAAATGTGCGAAATGGTGAATTTTCCTATAATGTCCTTCAAGCGTAACGTGAAGAGACATTTATGCAGGCCGGCATGACGGCGGCGACCAGTGAGGGATAGCGTGTTTCTCGGTGGTCGCCGTTGCTTTTAGATTGTTAGATTGTACTATGCTCACCGTCAGGCACATTAGAGTCACTTTGCTCTGCTACGATAAAAAAAAATTGATCATTATTGAAATATACTTATATCAATCAATTACAAAATAGTCATTAAACTTTGATTATATAATTACTAATTACATCCTCAATTTTGTGCCTACATATCAAATTATGGTAAGGCTTACAGTAATTTTCCCTCGGAATTAACAAAAATAAACTTTTGAAAACAAAATAGTAGTAGTAACTATAAAAACAAACTGGTTGATAACATAAAAATAATAAACATTCGATATATGTATAGATAACAATTTAGTACGAATAATATACGGGTGATGGCGTTAAAAACAAATTTGACGCTTCAGTAACGGCGTGTACAGTCGATTTTAACACCTACTACATGATTGGCGGATGAATATCCTTATTAAAGTAATTGTTGAAATAAATCATCCAAACAGTAAATTTCCCTCGGAATTAACAAAAATAAACTTTTGAAGACAAAATAGTAGTAGTAACTATAAAAACAAACTGGTTGATAACATAAAAATAATAAACATTCGATATATGTATAGATAACAATTTAGTGCAAGTAATATACGGGTGATGGCGTTAAAAAACATATTTGATGCTTCAGTAACACCGTGTACAGTCGATTTTAACACCTACTGCCTCATTGGCGGATGAATATCATTATTAAATTAATTGTTGAAATAAAACATCCAACTTACTAAATTTCATAGTAAAATAGAATACTATGCGTATATCACGAACTATTGTAGGTACTTGTTTAGTGCTTTAAAAGTACAACACATCGTCACTGATGTTTTTTCTGTATCACAGTATTGCTCATACGGTCCACGAATCTGTCACGGAACAAGCCAGCATATTAGTCAATGGAAAACTGAAGGAATATCAAATCAAGGTATATTTTCGATTACTAAGTAGTTTGTAATTTGATAAAGTTCCTAATACATCATAGTCATTGGTTGGTTGCATTTTTGTTGTTGACTAGCATTTCTTATATTTTTTAAACAGTAATTATTTCACGATTAAAAAGCCTAAGGCATTATTACTACAGTAAATGGCCCTCGGAATAATATCCCCGAGAATCCCGAGAAAAGATACAATGTGTGAAAAATAGAGAGCAATTTTTGCTCAAGATTAGGGAAATCGATTTATCAAATAGTTTAATTTCTACATACCTATTAAGAGTCGAAATTGATATATGAATACGTATTGGAATAATATTGGTAAAATATAGTTAAAGTATTTGTTTTTTTTTAAGTTTTGATAATTTTTTTCACAATATCTTAAATAATACACTCATTGAGTTCTTGCTCATATTAATTTTTTTTTTAGAAATTGCAATTTTGTTTGAATATTTTGAATGTGAACTCGTTTTTTTTTATGTATATTAACTATATGTATAGTTCATATTGGGACTTTTTTCAGGGTCTCGAGTGGCTTGTATCGCTATTCAATAACAACTTGAATGGCATCCTGGCAGATGAGATGGGTCTAGGCAAAACCATCCAGACGATTGCACTGGTTACCTATCTCATGGAAAAGAAGAAAGTCAATGGCCCATTCCTTATTATCGTACCTCTGAGGTAGAATTTATTTATTAATTAAGGATTATTAATTAGAGTCACTTTTGTAAACAAACACACTATGCCACTTTCCCGGTCTCTGCCTGTAGTAATTATTAATTGTTGTTATTTATATTTGTTGTAATAAATTGTCAATTCATGCGCAGCAGCGTTATCTAGCGGCGAGTCATAATAAAATTATAACTTTCTTTACTGTACCAACTTTCAAGATGATTGGTTGAACGATTTAATTTTATAGATATAACAGAGTTTATTAATACCAAATAGTACTGGAAACACTGTTGGTGAATCTCTTTTGTTGGATATTTTTTATAATTATTTTAATTTACAGCTTTAAGTTGATTTCTTTAATATAAATAAACTAGCTATTTCCCGCGACTTTTAATTATTTTCGACTATTTATTTGGTATCTTATATGTTTAGAAGAATAACTGACTCATTGACAGATTTTCTTACAAAATTTAAGAGTTAAATTAACAAAAGTAGTACTGTAGGTTACTACAGTGTAAAAGCAACCCATATGTAAATTTTTCACGGCCCTAGCTCCAGCAGTTTGTACTGTGTTAATATTACAGTCAATCCGTTTTTTTTCTTTAATTGACTGTACGCTTTTGACCTGATGGGCCTCCATAGCGTAAGCGGATTAGTAGTTTTTGTTTATATCATAGGAGGCAAACGAATAGGTGGGTCACTTGATGTTAAGTGATCACCACCATCCATAGACACTTGCAACCCCAGAGGAGTCGCTAGTGCGTTGCTAACCTGTTAGGGAGAAGGGGAAGTGGGGAGGGGGGGGGAGTTGGGTATCCGGCGCTCTGACTGACCGAAAGAAACGCAACAATGCAAGCACTGTTACATCAGGTCGGTATTCTATGAGAGGGGGGTAGTATCCCGGGCGAGCCGACCCATTCATGCTGAAACCAGTAATAGCTTCAGCATGGCTCTACCACCTACAAATTTATCGCGAACAGACAGACAGACATGGCAGAGAAGTTTATTTTATACCATGTAATGATATATGGGTCGCTACATTTCAAGATTTTATTAATTTTTTTTAAACTTTTCAGTTTTTATACACTGAGAATGAACTTAATTTTTTTTATAACCTTCAAAAATTACATCTTCAAAATTGGAAGATCTTGAAAAATAACTTAAAATATTAGGAACATCTAAAATTGTATTTAGTTTATTATCAAATGTAACGATTAATATCATGACTAGTGGGCGCCCAGAGGTCGACATTCGACCATAGTTAAATGATTTTTTAAAGTTCGAATTTTATTAGGGTTCTTTTGTCAAAGGGTATGTTATAATATCATTGTAGAATGAAAAAGGGTAATTGGAACGTAACAGTAAAATAATACATACAGTCGACCATAGCAACCTCCTTCACAACCTCTTTTGAAGTCCTTTATTGACAGGTGTCAAAATGTCTTTTTTATTTACATGTGTGTATATGTTGTGTAAAATTTGAAGCAGTAGTGTGAGTAATGCATATTTCAATTAATTTAATGTACTTCTAATGCATTTTATATAAAATAAATAGCTTTCTGCACTTCTCCTCCATATAAACTTTTAACTATGCCAAATTTCACGTTCATCCGTTCGCCCAATTCCGTTAAAAAGGGATACAAAGTTTAGGCTTCACGTATTAATATATATGATGATGATATTGTTCGACAGTACACTATCTAACTGGGTCCTTGAATTCGAGAAGTGGGCTCCTACTGTGAACGTGGTCTCATACAAAGGTTCGCCACAATCTCGTCGACTAGTACACACGCAGATGCGCTCTACTAAGTTTAACGTACTGTTAACTACATATGAGTACGTCATTAAGGACAAGGGTGTACTCGCTAAGGTAAGTGAGTGTATCAAGTCTCTTTAAAATCTTACATTTGGTAATTGATACTAAGGTTTCATAATTCACTTCATGTATTGTTGTATTTTTCGTTTATATCATAGGTTCTCAAACTTTTTTCGCCTATAACCTACATTATGTATTATTTTTTTGTAAATATTCCCATAGTGTTTAACTTGGTTTGTATTAAAAAGATATAAGTGAAATAGAAACAAAGTAATAAGGAATTAAATTAATTATTTAATAATAATATGCATTTATAGGACTTTAATTTGATAAAGGTAATTTAATTATGTAGAATTCATATATGAAATATATATGAGAAAAGTATAATATTTTTGTCATTTTTAATCTACTAACGCCTCTAGACAGTTGTAATACTATCTAATTGTCTGAGAGTTTTTGAAGTAGAAAGAAAATATTACTTTTCTAATAAAAAAAGAATTTCTAAATCGTTTATAAACGACTAGCCTCTGCCGGCGACTTTGTCCGCGTGAAATAATTACTTTGGGCTAACGCTAACACGCAGCGGAAGCTCTCAAGAGGGAAAAAAACCCCCGATTTCGAAACATTCTTCATTGGTGCTCTTCTCCAATTGGCCTTAGCGTGATGATATATAACCTTCCTCGATAAACGAGCCATATAACACTGAAAGAATTTTTCAAATCGGCCCAGTAGTTCCTGAGTTACCCCCCTACAACTTCACAAACTCAACGTCACGAACTCACAAACTTTAACTCTTTATAATATTAGTATAGATAGTATAGATGTAGTTCTAAGGTAATAAACAACAGAACAATACAACTAAAATTGAGAATTTCCTCCCTTTTGAAGTGGGTTAAAAACAGATATATATTTTGAAAAAACAGGTACAGTGGAAGTACATGATAATAGATGAAGGGCATCGTATGAAGAACCACCACTGCAAACTGACACAAGTATTGAATACACACTACATCGCACCGCACCGGCTGCTACTCACCGGGACACCGTTGCAGAACAAACTGCCCGAGCTCTGGGCGTTACTCAACTTCCTACTGCCCTCTATATTCAAGAGTTGCTCCACTTTTGAACAGTGGTTTAATGCCCCGTTTGCTACTACTGGAGAAAAGGTACGATATTACTATAACCATAGTATTTGTCAGGGCTTTTTTTGTGGGGAGACAGCAGGGCCCTTAAGTGGAATTTCGAAAATATCGAAAATTAGTCGTAAAAACGAAAAAAAAATGTAAGAGTTAAAAAAATAAATTTCTTGGTAGGTAACCTTTACAAGAATTTTCAGGCTTTTTAATAGATCGAAGTTATCCAAATACAAAATGTAATCTAAGCTATCTTTCTTGAACAGTTACCGCGTCGCACGGTGGTGGTTTGTCTCTGTAGTAGAGGTCGTAACTAAAATTATGGACTTATAATTATAATTAACGTGTCCCCAGAAAAGTGTAAAAAAAGACCTGGTACTCGCTAAGTAAAGACATGCGTCCAAAGAAAAAAGCGAGCGCATGAGATTCATAAATGTGCCAATTTAATTGGATGATTTCATATTGCCGGCCATTTTGATGCCTCCTACATAGTTGTTGCCGCTTACAAAATTGTGAAAATAAAAAATATCCTATACTCACCCATATTACTCTGATGAGTAGGCGTGATTATCTAACAGTCCAATTTTATTAATTGTATTTATATTCTACTAGCTTTTGCTCGCGATACCGCTCAGGTCGATGTAGATTTAATTTATCCCTCGCTACCAGTACTATTTTTGGTGTAAATGAGTGATACCCTATGGCCTTTTCTGTTCTCTTAACAACTTGTATGCAAAACATCACGATGATCGGTTCAGTAGTTAAACCTTGAAAGCGTAGCAAATAAAAAAACAATCAAACTACACTAATGCATTTATAATATTAGTTGTAAATAGAATGATAGAGCTCTGCCATTATATGCACTTCTCGCAAAAACTACTACTACTATAGTCACGTCTTTATTTAAAAAAGGTATCACGATTACTACGAAACTACGATTTTTATAAGAACTCCACGTTCAGCGATTTACGTTTTTTTATCGTGCAGAAGTTGGGCAAGCGGTTTGGTAGGAGAGAAGTAAACGGATAACATTGTTTATAAAGAAACATTTTAAGCAAAACATACTTTTATCTACTGTGTTTTTTTTTGTATTTCTTCTGTACATAAAATATATTTCTAAAGCAAACAAGGCAGAATTCGTGAGTATCAGCTAGTACGTAAATAAAATCGCATGTTATAGTTACAAACAGTTATCGGCCGGAACATATGGGATTAGGTCCAACCACACCAACATGTCCATGGCAACATATTTTCAACTTAGCTAAGAAATAGCTAGGGGGTGGTGGATTAAAAAAAACCTACCACCATTCTTCTCCGGAAGCTTCCACACATCTGCAAGAATTCGAACCTACGTCCATCGACGCTGTATTCGAACACACTATGAACTAAGCGATCATCGCTTGCATAATTTTTGTGATTTTAGACTATTTTTTAATGATGAAAGGCTTAATATTTCGAATTACAGTAAAAAAAAAAACTAAAAAAAGACGCTTTCATAAAAAATCCAACTAAAAAACAGAAAATAAAATTAAATAAATTTAATAATTTAATAAAATACTGATATGTGGAGGTGCTGATATTAACATGCGTCTTTAATTTTATTTTCTGTTTTTTAGTTGGATTTTTTATGAAAGAGTTTTTTTTAAACTATTATTTATTTTTCATTTTTTAGTTATTTTTTTTTATTAACTTTTTTTTCGGATTATTGCATTGTCATCGACCTTTGACAGGTGTGCAAAGTTTGAATTAAATCTGATCGTTCAAAGTAGGACAAAATCGAGCTCAAAGGGGTCGGTTACATACATACATATAGGTGAAGCTAATAAAAGCGTGATAAAAAGACACTTTGGTATAGTAAAGTTCATGCTGATCGGTCAATTGTTGTTGACTTTTATCAATTTCATATGTACTCGGAGTGTAGCTTGATAAGTTTTTTTTTTTGTTACGTTTTATTCTTCTTAGGTGGAATTGAATGAGGAAGAAACGATCTTGATCATCCGGCGTCTGCATAAAGTACTACGTCCATTCTTACTGCGTCGGCTCAAGAAAGAAGTCGAGAGTCAGCTGCCTGACAAGATTGAGTATATCATCAAATGCGATATGAGCGGTCTCCAGCGAGTACTCTACAAGTACGTTTTGTGATTGAATTCTATAATTTATTAATAATTATTGAGAAGTGAAATTTACCCCAAATTGGATTTTATGAAACGAAAATATGTATCGAAAATGGCATAGTTATAATTACTTGAATTACTACGTGCGCTGTAACCGGTGGGACTCTCCGATGCTGGCTCGCTGGATACGGCTACACGCAGTCGTACAGTGAATTTCCACCATCACCGGAGGTTCCACTCGGACCTACCACTTAATGTTATACCCTGTGTTCTGTGTTTTTGTTTATAATTTATTTTTCTGTTTTATTATTATTACTGATACTATTTTTTTTAAACCTGTAATTGTACCCACAAATATGGATGTCTGTCTGAAATAAATGATATTATTATTATAAATGTATATACATATAGGTTTTAGACTTTGAAAGAATGAAATTGTATATTCTTAATGTACTAGATATATATATATATATATATATATATATATATATATATTATATATATATATATGTGTAAAGAGAGAGGGAGAGAAAAGTTGAAATATAGCACATTATTTTCTGTTGGATCATAGTGACTATCGCTCACTCTTAAAAATCATTTTGTTAGTGTATTATTCACATAAAAGAATGCCGAAAACTAATGTTTTTACCACCTCTATAGTGTATTCATCACAGAATACTAAGTTTCAGTTCTACCGTGAGTGAACTACTTTTTTCATAAATTTTTTTTTTACTCCCATAAGTACAGATGTGCTACTGGCTACTTGCCTCTTGCACGCCTCTTACTTTGCACGGGTGTACACAATGTATTTATTAACATGTTGTCATTAATGAACAAGTGATTTGTTACTATTCCATCCACCGAAGTAAAGCAATGTCAATTTGTCGATACTTAGACCGCCTGGGAATACCGCGTGACGGTAGCCTTTTCTTGTCTTTTTTTAATTAAAATATATCCCTGTGATACAAAACTTTCACATACATTGATGTATATAAAAACTCAAGATACACACTCAACGGCTCAAAACCCTCCTCATAAAATATGCACCCAATTGAGAATTATGCACTCATTTCAAATAGTCTCGCGTCGCTTGCGTCCTTGTAAAAATAACTTTAAATCATTCAGGTAAAGTTGAATTTGCAAAATCATAAGTTTAACGTATAACTATATCCACGTATGTAGTATATTAAGGAGTTTTTGCGGACGGTTTTGAGCGTTACTTTTATTCGAGACCGTACATCTTGGGTTTTTATATGCGAGGTTTCTATCATGTGTTTTTACGACACACCTTTTTTTATGTTTTAGACACATGCAGTCCAAGGGCGTTCTACTAACGGACGGCTCGGAAAAGGGCAACAAAGGCAAAGGCGGTGCGAAGGCGCTGATGAACACAATCGTACAGTTGCGTAAACTGTGCAATCATCCATTCATGTTTCAGCATATCGAGGAGAAGTTCTGTGACCACATCGGCACTGGAGGCACTGTAGTCACTGGGTAAACATTTTTTTATTACCGTCTTTCAATATTATAGTGAACGTTATTCTGCACGTCCGCCTGAAGTGTAGAGTAGATTAAACTCAGGTGAAAGTGCAAAGTAACATCCAGTATAATTGTTATATTCATGCTATTTTATATATATCATATATTTTATCACAATATATCTTAAGGGATGCCAGCACACTCAATAGTCATTTGTTTTCTTACTCCGATAACCACCTAGATTATTAAACACTAGCCGACCCGTGCTCACTTCGTTGGGCGGTAATAGGCATTATCGAGCTACAACTTTTCTCTAGAACTCAATCATATACATATCATAATTAAGGCAGAGTTCAGAAAAAAAAACATCTTGATTTTGAAACATTTTTCATCTGTGCTCCGCTACTACTGGCCTTAGCGTGATGATATATAGCCTATAACCATTCTCGACGAATGAGCTATATAACACTGAAAGAATTATTCAAATCGGACCAGTAGTTCCTGAGATTACCCCTTACAACGCCACAACGTCACAAACTTTACCTCTTTATAATATTATTATTAAACATAAAGATATTTAGATGGTCAGTAAGTAGACTACAATAATAATTATGGATTTCCACAAACTAACGCCTTCATCAATCAAATATTATGAGCATCTCTTAACAATACTTATAATCACTTTGAAGATCAATTAAGAATCTGTGTGCTTTAGCATATCTTATGTTACATTTCATTTCAAAATGAGGTAAATCCATTTTCAACCGTTCATATAACATATCTAAGGTTTTTAGTAATTTTTCAAGTTATACTTCTTTTGGCGCATTAGGGAAAAATGATGAGAGTAAATTTTTACGATGCGACACCGTCACGAAAAACCGACACCCTGAAGTTAGCTATAGTCAACTTTTTCTATTGTTAGTGTCGTTTTTTCGACAAACGTAGAATAAGGCGAAAGATAAAATTTTTGAAAAGATTTTTATCTTGTTACGCCAAAGAAGTATAACTTCTAACGCGTGTACATAAATACACACACACTTTTTTTATGATCTCCATATTTTACACATTAATAATTTAATGATCTTGAAAAATAACGTAAATTATTAGGAACGGCTAAAATGGAATTTAGCTCATTTTGAAATTTGAATTTGAAATATAACGGCTCATGTATTATTCGGTGAGTAAAGGACATAATTGTTACAGGGCTGACCTGTACCGCGTGTCGGGTAAATTTGAACTGCTCGACCGCATTCTGCCAAAGCTGAAACAGACTGGACACAGGGTCCTTGTGTTCTGTCAGATGACGCAGTGCATGACCATCATCGAGGACTACCTTTCCTGGAGAGGTTTCCTGTATTTGAGGTAAACATTATTTGATTTAAAAAGTACGGCCGCCCCATAACTTAAAACAGTCCATTATTAATTACTCATACAGTGTTACAGTATTAGGACACAATTAACACATTCTTGGCTGGTCATGAGCTAACTAGTTATGCGCTTTTGTTTTTGCTAATAGTGATATATTTAAATAAATAACAATTAGGCTGTGTTGTTTAGTAATTAGTCAATCCGTGTTTTTAGAATTGAGGCATATAAAATCAAAAACAGCTAAGTGCATAGAGACCAAATTTGCAGGAAACGAAAAAAATGTTTATCTATTCTCAGAGTTGGAGTTTTACTTATATTCAAAGTTTCAATTTTAGAGAGTGGCATAGGCTATTGATTTTGCCTGCCTATGGCCATCAGCTCTAAAAGAGAAGTTCAAGAAATTAAAAAATGCGATAATTCCTTAACTGTATTTTATTCTTACTTTACTTCTTATTTGATGACTTGGTTGTACTTCAATGTATTTGATCCCAAAATCAATTTTAAAACAAAAATTAAAAGGCTTTAGCTGTATTTTATTTCTTGTAGGAATTAAATGGTGATTTGCAACCAATAAGACTAGATGGCTCCATACTCAGTTCATTTTTAGAACTTGTGGCACTTAGCTGTCTTTGATTCTACATGCCTCAATTATGAATTTTAGTTGTATGTAAATATAAGGGTTGTAAATTGTGTCTGACTTATGAGAAACGATAAAAGTCTCTAAATAAAATAAAGGGGAAAAAAGACTAGTAATCTATTACCGAATTTATGTAAACGCTTAACTTCCGAATGACTGCGTCTGTTTAGGGCTAATATTTGTTCGTCAGTTTGTAATTGTCGGGACAAGGATTGTAGGAAAAAAATTGGAGTTAACAACAGTAAGCAGATTTTCAAAAATATTAACATAGTGATAATCAATAATTTAGTTGCTATTTTATTTAATTACATAGTCGAACAATATAGAAAAGATCTGGTGCCATTTCTTTTCCTTTATCACGCCCATGCTAATAATAAATAATAGTGGGTGTGAGACATGAGATAAATTCTCAATAGACTTGCCCGTGAACAATTAAAAGGAACAATTTATAATATGAAAAAATAATTGGATTGCTTATAAGAGTTAAAGTATACAGAGATAATAAAAAAGCCCTACCATCATACTACGCTCTCATAGCGATATTTCCCTTCACTAAGAGCTCCGAGTAATGTTGGAGCTCATTAATGCCGAGCCATTCTCACTATACTTCTATCCAGTAACTTAGTACTGAAAGCCCTGTTAAAATGTAGTCTACCCCTGTACATTTCACATATTTTTGTAATAATAATATCAAAACAAATAGTAATAAACAACAAAGGTAACCTTAGTTAAAGTTTGTTGTAAGACTTTCAAAAGTATGGGCATAAACCTAGTAAACCCAGTTTAAATGACCGGTGCCCAAAGCTGCAAGGGGCGATCCGAAGACCTTCGATAACAATGCGGACAATAAACCCTTTTTTTGTTTATGCTTCGAAAAATTATCCTTTGTTAGTTGGTCGTTGTTCCCATGCTTTTTCACGCTTCACTGAACACTGCCCGACAGTCAATGACTCCGTCTTACGGCGTGCCTTAACAAAGCCGCGTAATGGATTGAATATAATTTTTGTGCTTCTCTAGATAATTAGGGCAAATATTAAGCACCTACTTTTTTAATTTATATAGAACGAGTATCAAGTACTGAGTATCTTGTAAAAATATTAACGAATAAACAATCACGTGGTGTATTGGTTCTTTACATTGAAATCCAAGTTTTCTCCCCTTCCCCATCTTCCCTCCTCTCCTCTCTTCCCCATCCCCCCTTCTTCCAAACACAGGCTGGCAACGCACTTGCGACTCCTCTGGTTTTGCAAGTGTCTATGGACGGTGGTGATCACTTAACCTCAGGTGACCACTCAGTTCGTTTGCCTCCTATGATATTTAAAAAAAATCAGAGAATCTGTGTGAAAGAGATTATGTTATGGAAGGATAAGTAAATATGAAAGATTTCAATATTTTTACTAATAATTTATTTATAGACTGGACGGTATGACTAAGGCAGAGGACCGCGGTGAACTGTTGAAAAAATTCAACGACGTGGATTCTGAATACTTTATATTCTTGCTGTCGACTCGCGCCGGTGGCTTAGGACTCAACCTGCAGAGCGCTGATACCGTCATAATATTCGATTCCGACTGGAATCCACATCAGGTATACTATGTCTATCTGTCTATCATATAATAAGAATGTTAATCTGCAGACCACTTGATTTTCGTGGAAAAGATTGTTGCAGGTGTCTAGGAATCTATACTAATATTAAAAAGGATAAATATACAAAAAGTTTGTGATGTTGTAGGGGTTAATCTCAGAAACTACTGGTCCGATTTGAAAAATTCTTTCAGTATTATTGGAGGGGCTGGTGGGACCGTGTAAATAGGCCCCACCAGGATATGCGATAAAATAATTAGGAAGCGTGGGAGCGGTTGGTAGTGGCCTTGCCTATAAATAAATAAAATAGCAAGAACCCCAAATAACAGCGTGGACTGACCTGCAACTCAGCACCTCGTACGGAGAAGCGGCGTCCCAAGCGAAATATACGAAATGCGAGTTGCTCTCCAAATTCCTCAAGCGGGCGGCGTCAATAAATGTTACGGTGATTCAACTCAGCGTTTACAATATATATTTTTAACGTGGTGTAAAAACGTTGCGGAGTATATGCGTAGCACTGCGGAGTATTATTGTTGCGGTGAAAATATGGAAGAAGAATGACAAGATTTTCTATTTTATTCTTTTTTTCTTTTATTTTAATTATTTTCCTTCTATTTGTCACAATGACATCTAAAAAGTTCGTATCTAAGGCGTCTGCATTCTCCGTACTTGATCAATGAGATCCAGGCCATAAACACATCTCATTATCTGGAGCGCAGTAATATTTTATGAAAGCAATGCGACGTGGCCTGCTAATGCCTTCACAATACAAAAGGTAATTCTGTTGAGTAATTTATGTAGAAGCAGCGCCGCGCCACGCGCCTCGAGCAGCGCGGCCGCCGACCCCACTGAGCGCCTTCACGTCTGGTCCCATGTACCGCTTGCAGAAATGCGACACGACACATCTGGAAATTTTCTTATATTTGCTATTATTATTCTCGTCACACTCTCACACAATTAGGTATTATACAAAAAATCTTACACTCGATAGTAGTTTGAAACAAACCAATTATAGTAATATGTTATCGTTTAATATTTAAAAACATTAGTCAGTTGATAGGACATGTTATCACCGCCATATGAGCCGAAGAAAGGCTTCGTTAACCTCGAGTATGATGTATTTTGCTTGTTTGACTACACCGCGGCACCGTAGAGTCGCGTCGCGGTTAATAGCTTTGCCGGTTCGTGTGTGCGCACCGCTTGATTAATATTGTATGGAACTCTTTAATAACGTACAATGCATACCGTTATTGTGGAGCGTACGCTTGCTGCTCTACATTAGCTCGTTCACTGCACATAATGTGTAAATACCAGTAAGTCGTAGTCCGGTGAAGCTGTGAAGACCTTGCCAGGTCAATAGCATGGTTCGAGAAAAAAAAAACCAGTAAGTATTTACACGCTCATCTTATTCTTACAGATACATGCCATCTGCGGGACCGCGCGATATGTAACTGGGCTCGATTATTTTTATTTGTAACAGTCGATCTGCAGTGAACTGCACTAAAAAACCGTCAGCTCTTATCTGGATAAGATGTTACTTTTAAACACACTCGAAATCAGTAAGCAATAGCATACACTTGTCTACACGCGATCTGCTATACAGTTGTATAGCTCAGAGCTTCTAATGAGAACCCGGAATATTTTGTACACAGATGTTGCCTGGTAGCCTTGTTACCTAGAGTATTTAAGTTAGGAATTAGCTGGCAAACTCATATAGATCACACTCGAAACACACTTGTTTTATTAATTTACCTTATCTCTACTCTGTATAATGCACCGATGTCATAATTCCACCGACTTGATGAGATAAGAATCCACGTTTCTCATTAACAAAATATAATAAATTAGCGACCCGCCCCAGCTCCGCACGGGTGCAATGTAGATACTGATGGGTCAGTGTGGAGTGATTCATAATATTTTATTATTTAAAATGTACAATTCCGTAGTACATGAATGTGATCTATCTCGTAAGGCTTAGCGAGCGCGTCTTCGATTTAAGGACACAAAAATATGTTTGTTACGACATCACATTCCAAATCTTTAAATTTTTCGACTTTTCTGTACTATAATATGTATGCATTATATAAACAAACCTTCCTCTTGAATCAATCTATCTATTGTAATTAATGTTTTGAAGTTATACTTGTTTTGTCGCGTTAGGGAAAAATGACCAGAGTAAATTTTTAGGATGCGCGCACACACCATCCAGAATAACCGACACCCTGAAGTTATTACGATGCGCGCGCACACCGTCACGAAAAACCGACACCCTGAAGTTAGCTATAGTCAATATTTTTTTCTTTGTATTTGTTGTTTGTATTTCTTTGTATTAACACTTTCAGTGTATTAAAAACCTTTTTTCTATTGTTAGTATCGTTTGTTCTACAAACGTAGAATAAGGGGAAAGATAAAATTTTTGAAAAGATTTTTATCTTGTTACGCCAAAGAAGTATAATTTGTATCGCGTGTACGTAAGTACACACACACTTTTTTTTATATCACGAGTAGCAAACAAGCATGCGGGCCGCCTGGTGTAAAGCGGTCACCGCAGCGAACAACAATGTAATGACATTTAATATATTGTATTATAAAAACTCTATTAAAATCCGTTGAATAGTTTAAAAGATCTTAGCGAACAGACAGCGGAAGCGACTTCATTTTATACTGTGTAATGATTTATATACTTGCACACTGTATAGTCGACAACCTTAGATAATATGTTTAAAATGTAATATACCTTATTTTTATTCTATTTAATAATTAGGTCATAAATAGTAACGAGTAATATCTCTAGTCGGCCGGCTACCAATGAGGTCGCGCGACTTGCCTCATCGAGCCGACCACCGCGACAGCTGCTCTAAGTTGCCGCTATCGCGAGCATTTATTCCCTGAACACGTGTCATTATACATCGAGTTCATTAACTTGTGTACCTACACACAGTTTAAAGACCCTCATTGTTCATTGTTCTACATAACAACGAAACTACACACGATATCAAAGAAATTCACTGGCTTCGTCTCTCTGCAATGAGATTACAACAGAAAGGTCAACTTGAACTGTGACAGCTCTTAATTAATTAGAATATCAGCTGCAATGGAATGTCATATACGACATAGAAATGCTCGCTAATTAAGTATTATTTAATGAAGTATTATGATATTTTCTGGAATTGTTAATAAATTCCAATTTATTATGCGGTTACTATGTTTACTTTTTGGAATTTACCTTCAGTAAAAGTTTCATTCAGTCGTTATATTAAATATATTAAATTATGAAGGAAGAGAATGTGTAAAACGTTAAAAAAGCGTAAATATTTGTATCAATCTGAATCGGTGTTAGCGAGCATAGGTGCGTGGAACTCTCGTCCTAGTTACACAGTAAAACACTGACTCGTTTGCCCTTGCCCGCACCACTTATTCTGCATTATCCCGTATATCATTATTTAGTCATTAAGTCGAGCTGTTTAACCGGTGGAATATCAATCCGATGTCACCAATACAAAAGTATCGAACCCCGTATGTATCCACGATATTTTCGAAATTCGCGTACATGTAGGTATTAATGTCAAATTGGTAATATTATCGGATGACAGTGAAGGAAAACATCATAAGGAAACCAAAACCTGACGTGGTGATTATGCCCATACCTTCCTTCGGGAAGAGGCCTATGGCTCTGCAGTGGGTCTCTTACAGGCAGATGATGTTGAGTCATAATATGTATGTAAGTAAATAATATCTAAAAAACATGGGTTTACAAGGATCTTCGATCAACAATAACTAGATATCGGGGCGGCGCGAAAAATACGTCTCGGTAAATTACAGCTCACTTGAAATGTGAGCCTTTATTTTGTTTAGTTTGTTTGAAACACAGCCAATGTAAGCACGTTTCACATGCCGCAGTGTATTTAAAAGATGCAAAAATAATACCCGAAAAAGCAATTTAACGGCCGGAGTATCTTACTTTCGCTAAATACATGTTGAATAAGTTATATTTTAAGCTTTAAACTAACAAATAATATCGAATTTTGAACAATATTACCGATTTTATACCTGTGGTACAAATGTTTGGCCAAGGCTCTTCAACCACGCATAAACAAGCATAATAACGGGAAAAAGTACTTTATTCATTGCGTGTTAAGGTTGAATTCATACTAAATGTTGTTTATGTTGTCTTTTCATTTGTGAGGGGAGTAATTTATTGCTTTGCTCGTTTTATCGTAAGTATTAGATAATATTTTGAACATTTGTGACTTTATTACTAGGTGTCATCAGTTGTCATTATTGTAATCAGGTTGAACTTAAAACTGTTTTAAAACTTTTTTTCTCCCTTTCTTAGTAAACAAAAAGCTACACATAAGTACATATTTACGCGGACAGATTTTAGCTTCAATTTTGTACGTGACCCTTTATCTAGTTATTGTTGATCGAAGTGGTAGAGGCACGCTGAATCTATTACTGATTTCAGCATGAATGTGTCGGCTCGTTCGGGGTAGTACCACCCTCTCATAGAAAACCGACGTGAAGTAACAGTGCTTGCATTGTTGCGTTTCGTTCGGTCAGTGAGAGCGCCGGAGGAATTTGAAACATAATTATTTTAAGATAAAATGTTTCATAATTTGCAGGAATAAAATACAACGTTATATCAGCAAAATTGGCAAATTAGGGTAGAAGTATATTATGGATGAAGTCTTTAATAAATGGTTGCAGAGAGCTTGTTTCCAATAAAAATGTAGTGTATGTATATACCCAGCCCCAAAATACGAATATTTAATATACATTATGCAGCCAATGTCTGCATTAAAAAATAATACAGGAATACGCAATATCTAAAAACAAAGGAAGACTAACATTAAAACTAGCCTACTCAGTTCTACCATAATTGTAAGCTACTCCAATCTGTAGCCAATGAAAGCAAAAAACATTGGACTCATTTTGTAGTGTGAAATTAAATTTTACGGACGGAAGTAATGAAGCGAGCGAATTCACAGTTTTCATTATCAATAAAAAAACTATTTGAGGCAAACGAAAATAATATAACAATGTGGTTTTTAAGTGATGTGTGACATTTTGAGGAAAAGGAGAGCTTAGTGCTTCTAAACTTATTAAAAGTTGTTGAAAAAGTTAGGGAAAATAATGCTCGACATATAGGATACAAAGAATTCAGTAAAATTGCTATACCAATTGTAAGAAGATCATCAACTATCCCGTCGAATAACGATACAACCGTTAATTGTTTAAAGGTCTACATATAACACACAAATCAATAGTTACGAAAGTATAGTCCGCGTCAAACTCTTTGACCGCTCTGAATTAGATGCGTAGAACACAAGTGTGGGTATCAGAGGGACGCAAAAGAGGTGAAGGCAGGACAAGTTTGCCCACGCGCGTTCCTGCCCTCTATTGTACCCGCGCTACGTCTATACTATCTATTGATACGTGTGTTAGTGTCAGTGGTAGTTGCAGTACAGTCACGTTCAGAATAGTTTTGCTGTTATCAGTTATAAGATATTATAATTTTCGCTGTTTTATTTTTCTTGTTGATATTTTAGTATTTCGTTATTTATTATTTTTATTGTTATTCTATTATTTTTTGTTAATGGATAATCCATCCACTTCGAGAAATGATGTGATGTAGGAGGCGCTGTCCCATAATAAATAAATGTTTATTAGAAATTATTTGTGAATGTATTTCATTTACAATAAGACTATTGAGTCGAAGCACATAATATCTACACAGTATGTATATGCTATAAAATATACTCTGCAGATAGAAACAAGTACTGTACAAGGCGGATCAAATAATTAAAGTACGCGATCACCTAAAACTCACCAACCAGCACTACCAACTAGGTGGTTAAATGTTATCTGGAGCTAATTATAACTGATAAATACATAATGCGATGAAGTATTAATGTTCTAGATTTGACTATTGAAGGGGCTGGTGGGACCGTGTAAATAGGCCCCACCAGGATATGCGGTAAAATGAATAGGAAGCGTGGGAGCGGTTGGTAGTGGCCTTGCCTATAAATAAATAAAATAGCAAGAACCCCAAATAACAGCGTGGACTGACCTGCAACTCAGCACCTCGTACGGAGAAGCGGCGTCCCAAGCGAAATATACGAAATGCGAGTTGCTCTCCAAACTCCTCAAGCGGGCGGCGTCAATAAATGTTACGGTGATTCAACTCAGCGTTTACAATATATATTTTTAACGTGGTGTAAAAACGTTGCGGAGTATATGCGTAGCACTGCGGAGAATTATTGTTGCGGTGAAAATATGGAAGAAGAATGACAAGATTTTCTATTTTATTCTTTTTTTCTTTTATTTTAATTATTTTCCTTCTATTTGTCACAATGACATCTAAAAAGTTCGTATCTAAGGCGTCTGCATTCTCCGTACTTGATCAATGAGATCCAGGCCATAAACACATCTCATTATCTGGAGCGCAGCTATTAAATTTATGTATAAGGGGCCAACCATACTCCCCGCGTTAAAAGTTCGAAGAACTTTTAAAAGAATAATAAAGGTAAGAGATGAAAATTAATAAAAGAGAAAAAGGAAAAGAAAATATACATGAAAACCAAGTTACATGATAAGCGATTGCGGAGTGGACATATTCTGACGATAAAGGCGCGTGTAGGGGCTAACAAGTTATAAAATAGAATTCAATCTTAGATAAGTCTGTCTTGTCTTGCAAACATGTTTAAACACGCATCACAGCTAAAGTACTGCGTTCATAATAAAACCTTTTCAAGAAAATCATAAAACATATCTTCAAGTAACATTTAGTCTTTGTTCAATTAAAATCGGTTCGGTCTATCATAAGTTATTGTAATTTTAATGACGACGCGACTTAAGTACGTAGACGGAGAGACTAGTAAATAAATAATTAAACGTAATACATTCTGATGACTTTATTAGTCATTCTTTTGTATATAAGGTTACATGCGGACGGAGTCGCGGCACTGCTAGTAAGATATATGTACACAAGCGATTTAATTTGTGTATTAATAAGCCGAATGGATCGGCTCGCCCGGGGTAGTGCCACCCTCTAGCAGAGCAATGCTTGCATTGTTGCGTTTAGTTCGGTCAGTGAGAGCGCCGGAGGCCAACCTCCTTTCCCTTCCCCTTTCCATACCCCTCCCCCATACACATGCTGGCAACGCACTTGCGATTCCCCTGTTGTTGCTAGTGTCTATGGACGGCGGTGATCATTTAACATCAGGTGACCCACCAGTTCGTTTACCTCCTTTTGACATAAAAAATAAGATTTATTTTTGTTTGTAATAGACAAATCAAGTACTCAGTGATAAACAATTTTATTTCTTTAACAGGATTTACAAGCGCAAGACCGAGCTCATCGTATCGGGCAACGTAATGAAGTACGCGTTTTACGTCTTATGACAGTAAATTCAGTTGAGGAGAGAATCCTTGCAGCTGCTCGGTGAGTCTCATAATTGAAATCCTAGATACTAGAATGGATTAAATTCAGCATAATTTGACAAAAGTGCCTAAATCAACTCATCATCTTCTTACCCTTATCCCGCCTAAGTAGAGTCGGCACAACATGTTTTCCTCTTCCAAACTCCCCGGTCAGTGCCTAAAAAAACAAAAATTAGTTGTTTCAATATTAGGGACACACTAATGTACTCAAGAAAATGGCAAAGTATACATGGAGGGTCTGTTAAGTTCACTAATTCCACCATGTGGAAAGAACAAATGGTTTCTGTAGACAGGGGTATTTGGTATATAACATTTGAGGTCAAGTTATGGTAGACTCCGAGGTTTGACCATGACAGGCTTCCTAGGACGGAACTGATTTCAGTGTTCAGATCCGGTCATATGTCCCAGAATACCTTTTTTTATTGGAAAAAAAAAATCTCCGCTTTCTGAAGTTTGCCAAATGATCTATAATTATGTTATGGGAATATGGCCGAACCAAAAAATTACGCCAAAAAATGCTATTATAGTCTTGGAAAGATTCTAGAGAGGTTAACATTGTATTGGGAAATTCGTAATGTAATGTGGCTAGAGTATTTTATAAATATTTTGTTATAAATTCTTATGAGTATTTACTGGCAGTTGGAGGACTTTTAGGATATTATTTAAGCTACTGATCATTACGCTTTTTATGAAAGAGAGTTTAAGAAATAATGATAATATTTGATAACAGTAATTTAAAATTGATAAAAGGCTTATACGGATAGTAATGACAATCTTAAAATAATAAAAGGCTACCAACCATTCATGAAACAACAAAAACTATTTTCAAGTGAATAAAGTTGCGAGTACCAGTCGGCAAATCAATAAAGTATTTGTGAAAAAGTGATAATACCCAATAATTGAGATTAAATACTTTTTATTATTTTTTTAATAATACCCATGTACATGTTGTATGTATGTTTTAAATTATCACAAAATTCTGTAAAATGTAAATCTCATTCTCTTATCCTTTTAAATAAAACAATTACTGGATATAAGTATTTTAAGCCGTTCTCGTTAAACAGAGCGATTGTTAATTCTTACATTATATTTTGTGTCAAGTTTACGCATTTCCAAATGTATATTGCATGGACGGCTCATACTTGGCTAATTTTTTTAATAGTAATCGATCTAAACTTTTGCTAAACCAGATATAAATTGAACATGGACGAGAAGGTAATCCAGGCCGGTATGTTCGACCAAAAATCTACCGGTTCCGAACGTCAACAGTTTCTGCAGAGCATTCTACATCAAGATGGGGACGATGAGGAGGTATGTAGTATCTATTCTTGTAGTTATGTTTATATTTCTAAGGCAGTATATTATATTGTTACGGCCGTGGGTAAATAAAATGCCGTTTGCGTCAGAACAACAAAAACAGAAAAAAAATGTGTGTGTTAGAAGTTATACTTCTCATACTTATACTTCTTAGGCGTAAGCTTCGTAGGCGTCTACGTTTGTAGAAAAGCCGACACTAACAATAGAAAAAGTTGACTATAGCTAACTTTAGGGTGTCGGTTTTTCGTGTCGGTGTGCGCGTTTCATAAAAATGTACTCTCAGCATTTTTCTCTAACGCGCCAAAAGAAGTATAACTTCAAAAATTTTAAATACATCTTATAGCGCCTTATAGTAGCGCCACGCTATGATGGCCGTCTTGACATTTGTCCGCTCATGAAATGTGGTTTAAATTAATAACTACGTTTGAGGAAGCAATTTGCTGCTCGTTATTGTCAATAGTGAGTAAAATATTCAATAATTGTATGGCAGTTATCATGAAGGACTAACAAGTATTGTACTGTAAGAATAGCTAAGATCTAGACCGCGACTCTCTACAAATATAAATCATTTTTAGTCATATTGTCGCGATTGTGGTTACTGAGACACAAAACTGTTAAAAGTTATTTATTCGAATTTAAATCTGACAATTTGAAGTCTATATATACAAAGCTTCAATTTCTATTGCAAACATGGTGTGAAAACTTATAGTATAACAGCATATTATAATGACCGTTTTGACGTGTGCTTGCTTATGAAGTTACGTTTAAATTAATAACTACGTTTAAAGAAGCAAATTGCTGGTCTTATCAATTGCTGATATTGTCAATAGTGATGTCCAGTTAGTCCTTCAAATTATCGAATGTATAATTTTAGGGCACAAAATTAATGTAATACATTGATTTCTAAATTATATAAAAGTATAATACACTATTCATCTATCTAACTACTGTAACATTGAACTGTTTAATATTGTGCTATATGTACCTAATAAAAAATGTTTTCATTCGAAACTTATACACGAATAACAGGAAGAAAACGAACTTCCCGATGATGACCTGATCAATGAGATGATAGCGCGTTCCGAGGAAGAACTAGAGATATTCAAACAAATAGACTTGGATCGAAAGAAAACGGAGACTCAGTCGCGGCTCATCGACGAATCGGAACTACCGGACTGGCTCGTCAAAAACGACGACGAAGTCGTTTGTAACAAGGTAAGTTTTCTTTTTTTTATTGAAAAGAAAACTTCTTTCGACTCGTTGAACTGTATCTTATGGCAGGAGAAAAACTTATGGTTTCGCGTCAGCGACATGCTAGTAAGCGTGACCGACCGTATTGTCCTTGCGTCAGACTAGCGACGCGTGTCTACATCTAATATTTATATATTGTACTAGCTGCGCCCGCGACTTTGTCCGCGTTATCTACTTTTCTCTGGTACTTAGGTCGCGTCGTCATTAAATTTACAACTTTTGGTAAAGTGGACCAACTTTAATGAAACAAATACCAAGTTACTCACAAGGATATGCTTTATGATTTTAGGTTTAATTGTGAACGTATTACTTTAGCAGTGATGCGTCTTCAAACAAACAGACAGACAGACAATATTAAAATATATTTTATTATTCATTTTTACACACCTGCATTAATTTTTTTAATTCTAAAAATGCCTCCATTCAAATTACAATAACTTTTGATAGTGTGGACCGATTATAATGAAACAAAACCTAAATGTTATCTCGAGAATATGCTTTATTATTTTCCTGATGAGGTATTATCGTGAGCGCAGTACTTTAGCAGTTATGCGTGTCCCAACAAATAAACAGACAGACATGAATAAAAATAATTGAAATATTAATAAAAATAATTTCTAGTTCTTATACACCGAGAAAAAAAAATTTTTTTTGCCGGTTATTAGGTTTTTGTTTTATGATCTTCATATTTTATATATACACAATTTGAAGATCTTAAAAAATAACGTGATATATTAGGAATCTTATTTTAAATGTATTGAAAATCTAACACAATTACAGGGTCAAGGCTGGAATTACTTATATGATGATGAGACCCTAGGTCGAGGGTCTCGCCAGCGAAAGGAAGTCGACTACACGGACTCGCTCACGGAGAAGGAATGGTTGAAAGCCATCGACGAGGAGTTCGAAGAGGAAGAAGAAGAGGACGATGACGACGAGGTGCTGGATAAGAGGCGAAAGAGAGGCCGTAAGAGGCGGTGAGAATTCATTTCCTTCAAATTGTAGTTTGTAATCAATTATATCTTTACATAGTATAGAATGAAGTCGCTTCCGCTGTCTGTTCCCTTCGTCTTTTAGACTATTCAACGGATTTCAATACAGTTTTTAGCAATAGATAGAGTGATTCAAGAGGAAGGTTTATACGTACTAGTGGGCGCCCAGAGGTCGACATTCGACCATAGTTCATTAATTTTTTAAAGTTTGAATTTTATTAGGGTTCTTTTGTCAAAAGGTATTTATGTTATAATATCATTGTAGAATGTAGAATAAAAAAGGGTAATTGGAACGTAAGAGTAAAATAATATATACAGTCGAGCATAGCAACCTCCTTCACAACCTTTTTTGAAGTCCTTTATTGACAGATGTCAAAATGTCTTTTTTATTTACATGTGTGTAAAATTGTAGCAGTAGTGTGAGTAATGCATGAGTAATGCATATTTTAATTAATTTAATGTACTTCTAATGCATTTTATATAAAATAAATAGCTTTCTGCACTTCTCCTGCATATAAACTTTAACTATGCCAAATTTCACGTTCATCCGTTCGCCCAATTCCGTTAAAAAGGGATACAAAGTTTAGGCTTCACGTATTAATATATAAGATAATATATGGATATTATAGTACAGAAAACCCGAGAAATGCAAAGATTTGTAATGTGATGTCGTGAAAAACATATTTTTGTGCGATTAAATCGCAAACTTTGGCTAAACCTTACGAGATAGATCAAATTAATGTACTACGGAATTGTATATCTTAAAAAGATCGTTAAAAAGGTGCACGATGGTAACCATTTTTGTCTTTTTACAAAAATTATTATGTGTTATTTACCAAGCCATTTTATACAATACAATATTATTCCTTATCCAATTAAATACATTACATACGATGTACATGTCATGTAGATCAAAACTGCCGCAAACAGTATTTCATTAAAATGTATACAGTCAAAACCGTTTATGGCGACATCGTTTAGAACAATATACCGGTTATATTGACCCAGAACAAAGGTCCGGGTGAATGCAGTATCTCTAAAACATCACCGGTTGTTACGACTACCGGTTTTTACGACTAAATATGAGTAGTCCCTTCGATGTCGCTATAACAGATTTTGACTGTATCTATATTGCACCCGTGCGAAGCTGGGGCGGGGCGGTAGTTATATATATGTTTTTTTTTTCTTCCTCGATCATTTTAACGTATGACAGCTAACAATTATTACAATGTCTATTAGTGATTTGCTACTATATTTCAAATTTTGTTTGAGTTTGTTTACGGAATTGATTTTTTTAAATGTATAATATTAAGTAAACTCAGTGAATTTCATAATTTAATTTTGTAACCCTAACTGTTTGCTCATTGTCAGACTAAGCATGCAGTCTACACCTCTAATTACGATGACACTTACCGTTACAAATTGTGCGTGTCTTATTCTAATAATGATCAGTGTATATTGTGTTGGTGTTCAATAAATAAATAAATAACTAAAAAACTGTAGATACGTCATAAGCATTTCGACAGCGCCTTGTTAAAACTTGGCTAATTAGCTTATGTTTGACGGCTGCTTCGTCAATCCACCCGTATATAAGCAACATATAACTATTTATCTTTCACCACCAATATTGAGAATATGCCATCTTACTTCCGCATTTTATCTAAGACAGTGTGGCGTTACAATATTACTTTACGTATGTGTACGCTATCGTGCCATTTGTTTTGTCAAAATATCATTGTATGTAATAAATTGTAATTGAAGCCTTAATAAAGGCAATAATCCCAATGAAAAATCCGATGTATGATACTTAAGAAAAACAATAACAATAGTTGCTCAAATTTATAAATAGTTTATCAAATTAAATAAAACATATGACTATGTGTGCAACCTAGAGATGTACTGGAAGGCGGTATCAACCAAAATTTTTGTATTACAGAGACGCGAGAGTGGACTTAAACTTTGTACCTATGTAGATGATATGATTTTCGGTTTGGTTGGCACCGACTTCCAATACAACTCTAGGTAGCACACATCTCAAATTTAAAATGATTTTCGACAAGACTAATAAAATAAACGAAAGCAGAAAAAAGGTGCGGACTAAGAGTCTGCAGAAATAAAGAAAAATAAATGTTAAAATAATAAAAATATTTAATTACAGTAACAAAACTAGAAAAAACTAATTATCATAAAAAAATGATTGCTTTAGGCTACACGACTGAAGTAAAACTTCTTTAGCTTTATCTATAATATGTACATATTAATTTTCTTAAAATATTTAAATGTATTATGGGTTTTTATTGATAATACGAAACGTAACTCTCTCTCTCTATCTACGCTAACTTATATCTCCCTCTCAACTTCTGTTCGCCTCGCCCGATCACACTTTTTGTAACGTTCTCGTCACGCATTCACCACTTTACTCCCCAAGTCCCCAAGCGTGCGTAAAGAAGTTTTACTTAAAAAATAGGAGTGGGGTGTTTAATATTGCAACTAATATGGATATTCTAGTAGGAATCAAGAGGAATCTGATGAGGATGAACCGCCGCCGTTAGCTAAAAAGAAGAGCAAAACCGAATTAAATATACTGAAGAAGCGTTTGAGGAATATTATCAAGAAGATCATCGAGTATTCGGATGAGTAAGTCTTTACAATTATAAAGTATAGAACCTAATGATACGTTGTTGTCTAAATATAATAATAATTTATTCGTATTCGTAATTGATTCTAGTAAAAAAAATTGTTTAGCGTGGTACTGGACGGCTTCTTTTTATGTTTACGCGGAACCCTAATATTTTCTACAATAAAGTAGCCTACGCTATTCCTTATAATATCAGTTATCTGCTAATTAAAGTTTCGTTAAAATAAGTCCAACCATTTCGGATGTTAATCGAAACAAAACACAGACTGGCAGACAAAAAAATACATTTGTATAGATCATGATCTGAATATGAAAATATTTTAACAGAAATGGTCGCGTGCTCTCTGAGCCGTTTATGAAGCTTCCTTCTCGGCGAGAACTTCCCGATTATTATGATGTTATCAAAAAGCCTTTGGATATAAAGAAAATTATGAACAGAATTGAAGATTGCAAGGTAATTATTATTAATCCAAATATATACTGCTATTTCACATAGATTTAATAGGGTTTACTCATCTACTAACATTTTAATAGATAACCTATACTAATATTATAAAGTTGAAGAGTTTTATCTTGAACGGGCTAATCACAGGAACTATTGGTACGATTTGAAAAATTCTTTCAGCTCATTAGATAACTCATCTTCGAGGAAGCCTAATATCAAGGTTATTATATGTCATCACGCTAAGACCAATTACGTTTAATTTGGTCCAATTTGACAAATAAAATAATTTATATTTCGATAAATGGCCTCAATATTTTTTTAATAAATAATTCAATGATTGTCAATGTTGATTATTGTTATTAATTGTAAGTTTCATCAGTGTCGAAAAGATGGCGCTATAAATTAGTTTAGTTGACAGAAAACTGCCGGACCGACTGTTATATCTACCGTATAGATGGCGCCACGTTTTAATTTTGAACTTATTTTACAACTTCAATTTATTTTATGGTGCACGTGTTCTGTTAATCTATTTACTACGTAACCTTACTTTTTCTCTATCAAGATTTTAGCCAGACTCAGTACCCCATAATGCCAGGAATATTATTTCTCCACGTTAATAAAAAAAAGAAGGTATTTTATCATAATTTAAATTCCACGTGAAATAACTCAGCCACAGCAACACGTGGCCGTGTCAGCCAGTATTAGTATAGATTCTACTTGTCGTAGATACTTTATGATTTTATTTTCTTTTATTAACAGTACACAGATATATCGGACTTGGAACGCGATTTCTTCACGTTGTGCGCAAACGCTCAGACGTACAACGAGGAGGCATCGTTAATATATGAAGACTCGGTACGTTTGCGAAACGTATTCATCGAATTCCGTCGACGCTACGAGAACGGGCAGAATTCTGACGATTCCGATGACAATGATAAAGGTAAGTTAATTTTATTATCCCTTAATTCATCATCATCATCGTCAGCCTGTGAGAGACCCACTGCAGGGTCATAAGCCTCTTCCCGAAGGAAGGTATGGGCGTAATCACCACGGCGTATTGGCGATTTCCACAGTTGTTTTCTCACATATAGTAGTACTACAAGAAACTTTCTCAGGTAAAGATTTCTTCATGATGTTTTCCTTCACCGTCAGCCGACAGTGTTACCATTTTAAATTAGTAAATGTTGGCGAATTCCGAAAAAATCATTGATACATGCCGGGGTTCGAAATTATATTCCACCGGTCAAACCACTAGACCACCACGACTTATTAGTAACGATCAAGTCACTACGGCCTTTACAGCTTCACCGAACTACTAAGGCGAGCGCTTAAGGCACTCAGACGATTTTGTTTAGGTAACACGCTCACCCGGTACGGCACACCTCGGCTTGGGCTGTTACCGAAAGGATCCCGATCTGACCTAGCTAAACTATTCTAAGCTATTCATACATATATTCGTGTGTGAGTCATACAATTGAAATTGCATGATTCACAAACGTATACGTGTATATTTGTATTAGCTCTTACGGAAATAACCCAGGTATTCGTTATATTACGGTTACACTGTATATTTTCGTAAACAAATATGTTTTCACTAGATTAAAAGGGGTAATCTTTTATTTTTTTAAATTCTAGTTGTAGTATTGTTACTGTTTCGTTGAAGTATATATATATATATAAAGTATTACAAAGTGTTGTATTACAGATGATGACGATTCCGATGGTGAGTCTAGCCGCTCTGTCAAGATGAAAATCAAACTGAAAGGTAAAGGTAAAAGCACGCCGTCTAGGAAAAGGAAACAGCGTAAATATATCTCGGACGATGAAGACTATGAAGAAGATTAAATTAATTTATAAGAGATTTCATTTAAATTAAGTAACTTAGAACTATTTCGAAAAGATCTGTAAAGATACATTACGAAATAATAGTAATATTATTAAGTATTTAAAGCAGTAGATATGAATCCAATCGTATACCGCATATGTGTGTAGTTTCAAATTATAAAGGCAGATGGAGTATTAAGAACAGCTGTAGGAAGTATATCTATCTATGTGTTTGAAAATCCAGTGATATTGTGGTATCCTATCTAGTTTTTACGATGTGTATTAAATAATTATTTATAGTCGCGTTCAAAGTGGAACGGTTACTCACTAGATGGGATGGCTACGACATAGAATTTTTTTGTTATTATCAATGCCTCATTGAGGGTGCAAAGTTTTCAAGTTATTGACAATCGGAAAGAAAAAACATTTATTTCATAATAAACATGGACAGAGTTTTTCTTACGAAAATACAAACTAAAGGAAATGATAACATACTAGCTTTTGTTCGCGTTAGTATAGGTAGAATTCCTCAGGAATAATATTTCTTTCCTGGATACCGTATGCCCTTTTCTGTGCCCCTGATATCGCTGATTAAATAGAAAAAGGCCATAAATAAAGGCCCGAACCACGCGCGCTGGGCTCCGGAGCCATAGTTTTACGGTAAATCCTATCTTGGCGCGAACTAAAAAATTCGCAACTTCTTATCTCTGCCGTATCGTGAAGCTGTGGAACAATCTCCCGGCCAGTGTGTTCCCTCCTTCCTATAATATGGGGTCCTTCAAGCGTAACGTGAAGAGACATTTATGCAAGCCGGCATGACAGCGGCGACCGGTGAGGGATAGTGTGTCTCTCGGTGGTCGCCATTGTTTTTAGACTATACTGTGCTCACCATCAGGCACAGTAAAGTCACTTTGCCGTGCTACGATAAAAAAAAAATAGAGGAAAAAAAACAGTCTTTTTTTTATTTAAAAATAAAACCGTTCATCGGTTATATTTAAATAGCTCCCATTTATTTAACATTTTAATCTAATAAAAATGATACTAGCTCCCTTTTGCATTGTCGTGTTTGCATGGGCTATATTAATATGATATTGTAAGCAGTTTTAAAATACGCTTCTAACCACATATGATATAATTTTCAAAATTATATGATGTTTCTACAGAATATACAGATACAGGTTTCTACAGAAAAAAAATGATTGTAGCTCTTTTATATTTAATCAGCCATATGTAGGTGAATTTTCATGATGATCGGTTGAACAGTTATGAAATGAAAGCGCAACAAACTCGGATTCGTATTTATAATACTAGGTTAGATGAAGTTGTGAAGGCAGGTTAGGCCAACAGCGTTAGTCAGTTCGAAAAAAAAAACGTAATAATAGCTAGGATAATTATAATATTGCTGAAATAGTTACTGGTTTAAACACCGAAAAGGAATTGCAGTTCAACATTTGCTGCAGCAAATTACCATAGAGCTGGTTTTCTCTGGTTCTGCAGTTCCTTGCTGAACAGACACTACTCCCGTAAAATAATTGTTGATCGATCCATAATTTAGAAAGCGATTTTGAAATGGATTACCTCTTGATAGCTTGTATTTTAGTCCTGGGACATCGATTCTTTCAAATGACAAATCCTGGTTATCCCCCCCCCCTCCCCGTTTTAGAGATTTAGTAATTGAAAGTTTCGCCGGCAATCTTAGGATTTTGACTGGACAATAAATTACCTAGGGGGAGTTTTCTTTTGGCGGGATCTTGGAATATCATGTAGTGGATGTTATACTTTATTCATAATGTTCGTGTTATTTGACGCTATAATTTGTAATATTGGTGGTTTTTTAGGTAATATAGTTTGGTTATTATGCACAAGTGAAGTGGATCGGAAATAAAACCAAGGAGCATGGATCTGTGGCATGGATTTTATCCAACCACAAAAACTCCCTGTAAAGTTCCAACAAGAGGGCCGCCATCTTGTTAGAACATTGAAATTATCACGAGACACTTGTAATATCATTACCTACTCGACAATGGCAGGAATAATGTAGAAGACGGGCTGCTAAAAATAAAATAAAATTGCCTATGGTTTAGTTTACGCTTTGGAATCATATTACTATCTTTTCAGTGTTGTAGACTATAAACAATTTAGAACGACCATAGTATTACGTAATAAAGATTTTTGTAATTTCTTTCACGGTAGGCATTCTGTAAACTACAGGTCGATTAACTAAATCTTGTCATGTTTTCTTAGTCTCTAAGTAGTCACTTTAGACTGTAGAGGAACAGCATGTTGCCAAAATCGTTATTCGGTTTAAACAAGTGAAAATATTTCTAATTCTAAAACTTTACGAAAACCACAAAATATAAGTTTCTGTCGTATTAATAAGCTTGGGCGTGTGTGAAAGAAACAGATATTCTATATGTTACAGTGCATCATCAAAGGGCAATAATTTGTATTTGTTGAGCGTACTAGGTTTAATTATCACATTGTTGAAGTCTTGTGTTCCTAATGCTGTGTTGGTAACACACGACGATGTTCCAAATGCTGCATCTGCCTTTTTTTTTAAAAGCTATTTAGCTATATTTTTAACCTATATTAATCACTAATATAATCATAAGTAGCTATTTTACAATATTATCTTAATGAAAACACTGATGATTGGATGTTTTAATATAGTGAACAGGATAACCAATTTTACTTTTATGATGACATTTTCAATATAAAGCAAATCATTATATAATAAGAACAGATTTAAGATTAAAAGGATGTGTAATAGGTAAAGGATTATTGTTTTACAGTTACAACTTTCAGAATGAATGAATTTTTGTGCTTTTTAGTATAAATAAAATCATTTTTAAATGTCAAATTATTTTTATTTAATCTTATCAAATATATCATTGTTATTCACCTCCAGTTGTTACACAGCAGACAATGTTATATATTTTATGTATCTTCCGGCATCTCATTTTAGAATGAGCCATAATTTTTCTTAAAGTATATTCAGTCACTTGTATTCTAACTTATCGGCTTAGACTGAGAAATGGAAAATAGTTCTATACAGAACTACCCAAAATCTTAAGCAAAGGCGTGCCAAAAGGACATGCTCTTGTCTAACGGGAGTTTCAGTCGCTAGAACAAGTAGCACCTGAATACTGACCGACTGGCGGGAAAATATATAACACCATTTAAAGACCTGTATTAATTTAAATCCTAGGCAATGAAAGATGCAGCTAGCATCTGGCAGAGGTGTGAATGTAAAGATTGATGGAGATGTCTGGGGTGACTAGAAGGAACATGGTAAATATGTAGATGGGATGATTATAAGAGAAGAAAGAAGGTATGAATACTGAATTAAAAAAGGAGATTGAAGGAAAACACTAATTCTCCTTAGGTAAGGATTAAATGTAAGAAAACATACTGTTTTTTGTAAAGTTATGTTTGTTGGTAAACAAATGTCATTTGGTGATGTGAAATTAGACTTCTTTTTGGCTTCTGTTAAAAAATCTAGTGCTGCATTTTTAAGAACTCTCGATGCTTATAAAAGTGTTAGCATATATCTCTTTGCTCATCATGGCACTCCTATTTTGTTAAAACATTTTCATTTTTTTTTTATCTCAGTTCCTGCAATGTCATTACTTACTTCTAGTAGAACAGTCAACACTGTATGGCGCTAATATACCTCTTTTTTTGTATTGACGGTCTTCAACTTTGAGGTAATGCGGTATAATTTCTTTTACGAAAATAAAACTTTTGCTTCTTGACTATTAAATCGTGTGAGCCGAAAAATTAATGCCTTTCATTATACATTTTACTAGACAATGTCACTTTGTCCTGCAATGTAATTAAATAGATGCCAGGGTTTCATCACAGTTATACTATATCCATGCAGTATATGACTTTCATTATAGACATATATAATAAGTACGCTATATAAGTACTACAGTGCAAAATGTTGAATAATAATTAATTCATTATCTGTCACTCAAGTCCAAATATGTTTGCTATGCTATGCTTTTAAAACAGTTTTATTTTCTAAATATTTTCTTGCTCCTGAAAATTAAAACAAAATAAAAACTAGGTTTATATATATGTATAATATAATACTTGTTTAAATTTTATAATAGGCCTGGTTTAGAGATGACTAGAACAATCTCAATCTAGAAAAATAAATGATGCAAAATGCTTGATTAAGAAGAAGGTGAAAGACTATGCATTAGATAAATAATGATGTAAACCCTCTACTAATACTCTACCACCATTAATGTTATTTAAAATATGTATATAATATGATTTCAATCATTTTTCTATAGATATTATTCATTTTACTTTTTTAAAGGTCTCATTAGTATTTTTGGTTGAATATCATGTATAAATTGTTACATGCATTGTAACTTTATATAATGGTAGTCCAGAACCCTGGATCTCGGAGGTGCTGAATGAGCCAATATATTAATATGGGAGATATTCCTATTAGGGAATATCTCCTCACACACGATAATCATTCAACTCATCTGCTCATAGTCGGAAGGACTGATCGCATGATATAATATATAAAATATATATATAACTAGCGGGCCCGGCAGACGTTGTCCCGCCCTGATTAAAAATAAATCCTTGACAAATTATATACCAAAACGTGCCCCATGAATCACTTTACCCACAGGTGAAAGCTGCATGAAAATCCGTTCAGTAGTTTTTGAGTTTATTGCGAACAGACAGACAGACAGACGCGGTAGGGGACTTTATTTTATACTATGTAATGATGGTAGTCACAGACGGAGCAATAGTAATATACAATATCATAAAAATTTGTATTATATATAGAGTTGTAATACCTGTGTACATATACTTAACATTTTTGGTTACAGGCAGAGGTTCGAGTATCATTTAGGCCTTGATATTTAATTCTGGTCGTATATACCTGTATCGTGATATGGTTACATATAAATTATAATCTTTTTTTAACAAACATGTATAACATACTTTGCTTCCATTTAACATCGCCCCATTTGAAATCTATTCCATGCACAGTTTGCATGTGCTTATTGACACTTGTACTTTGTGTAAACCTTTGGGCACAGGTTGGGCATGAGTACGGTTTCTCCTGAGTATGCACACGCCGATGTCTTTGTAGGTCACTGTGAGTGTAGAATGGGACTTGACAAATATCGCACCTGTGTTCTTTATTACCAACATGCCTGCAATTATTAATTAATGTTAATATAAAAGTTAGTGTAATCATTACTAAAATTGTTGACTTTTAATATATGACAAAAAACATTCATCTGTAAAAATCTGTGTTAAAAAAAAGTTTATTTGTACAAATCCTTAGCTTGCAAGTGGTCCAGTTGGACCCCCAGAGGTCCATGGAGACTCAATGAGGGTCTACAATGGGGCTCCACAACATTTTTTCTGCTTTCAATAGTGAAAAACTAAAATGTTAACTTGAATTCAACTATCAATGTAGGCAAATAATATTTTAAGTAGCTCAGTGACAGGAAAATTTGCATATTCTATATTCAGTATGCAACACATATTTCGCAAGTTAGATCTAATCTTCTCATTTTTTGTCAAGTTTTGATAACATGGTAGAAAAGTAGCTGCAGGGGGTCCACCAGATCCAGCTAAATTTTGAATGTGGTCAATGACAAACTCTGGGAACCTCTGATCTAAATGCTTCCTTAATGTTTTTTTGAATGCATAGATTCTTATATAATGGTCATAACGATATTTAAAAAAAAATACAAAATAACATCATTACTAGTTACATATCACTTTTTACTCAAGACATATTCCAACTACACAAGTTAAAGATATTACATACTAGATATTGCCTTTGGTTTCGCTATTAATGAAAATTTAAACTATACTTTGGGAACCAAACTTTTTTTTAAACCTCTGACAACATGTATGAAAAATTTCTCAATGATCAGTAAAGTAGTGAAAGTGTGACAGACAAACAAGTTCACATTTATAATATTAGTTAGGATTTATTTTAATTCTTAATTCATTATTAAGAAGTAAGCATAATAATTGTATATACCTTTTAAGATGAATTACTAAATTCTTTTTAGTATGCGTTTTGTAGCCACACAGGTGACATTCCACATCCCTTTCTAATTCATGTTTTTTCTTATGGTTCAATAATTCTGCTGATGTAACAAAACTATCACCACACTTTTGACAACTGTAATTATATATGTTGTAATGCCTATGCATGTGAGCCTGTAGTGACCGTTTTGTTTTCAACGTCTTATGACAAATTGTACAGTTGAAATGGCCATTTTCATGAACAATTTGATGATTTTTCAATGTAAAAGCATGTTTAAATTGTTTTCCACACACGGAACACGTGAAAAATGTTGCAGAACTATGTGTTTTTCGGTGAGCTGCAAGGCTTGAAGATTGGGTGAAATTTTTCCCACATTCACAGGAGTACGGCCTATCTCCGTTATGCCGTCTCATGTGATTAGTTAAAGTTTGACTGTGGGGAGTGGAGTATTCACATGAGTTACAATGATAGCGACGTTCTGATCCGAAACCAGTAACTTTACCGACGCGTTTCCTGCTCTCATGCATACTGACATTGTGTTTCAGTAATGAAGCCATTGATTTGAGTACTTTATTACAAGTACTGCATATAAAATTCTCTTTAATAAAATTGTCACTACCACCTGAAGAGCCTTTCCCATCTACCTCATCTAATTCCTGATTAGTTTCATCGAAATATTCCTGGATGTCTTTAATCTGAACGCTACTTGGTTGGTCAATTATTTCTAACTTAATTTTTGATAGATCTTGGTATAACGTTGTAAAACGCTCGTTGATTGTTATACACATGATTCTAAATTCATTCGCTTTATTTAATTCTGTAACACAAGTTTTACAAATTGCATTAGGAAGACTTTTTTCAGGTTTTATTGTAATTTGGAAACACAAGTGGATTTTATTCAATATATCTCTTGATGCATCTTCTTCGCAAAATAATTGTGTCAATTCGTTCGTTTGTCGTAAACAAATTCTGCAAATATTCATCAATTTCACGTTGCTCATTTCGTTCAAAAAATTCATCGCTGGTCAAATGTAAACAGAGTTACACAGACTATTTAGTCGTACAAGATGCGTACAAGTACAGAATTGTCAACTCTCAAAAATATTTACCCCTGAAATTAATATACGTTTAAAACCACTAAAATCCTCCTAAAATAAAAAAGAGTCATTATAACATCGAAGTTAACCATTAGACCATTAAATGTATAGTTATTTTTTGTAGTAAATTACAACTAAATGTATTAAAAATTAGATATTCTATTATTTTTCAATTTCTATCAATCAAAATTGTTTGGATAAAATATCAAATCAGCCCCTGAAAAATCTCATCCTACATTGACACCACTAAATTTGAGCCAGAGCGAGAGAGCAAACGTCGGTGTGTATGTATATTGCACACTGTTTAATACTTGCCTGTATTTGAGCATTTAACGTGTGTTAGTATATGTGAAAAGTACGTGAGCTAATACTGTACACTGTATGCGGCTGCGAATTACAGCTTTTTAGTAAGAAGTCAGCGTGGTGTGTTATTATTTAACAGTGTGACTATTTTTATATCTTGTTGTGCTAAATAATAAATTCATTTTTAAACAAATAAACTTTGTAATTATCCTACCCTTGTTATATATTTTCATCTCTTCTTTTATCGATTTACTGAAGTTTCACTTCTATCGTGTGTGAATCGTACACAAACCTTTTTTTTAAATGATGTTTCATCATTTGTAGCACCATATATAGTATGACTTGTCTGCTCGATACTTCAATCACACGTTAGTCTTGTTTTTAGTCTTTTAGTTGTTCCTCTTGCGCTCAGTTTCGTTTGCTAGATATTTATCGACGACCATTGTCAGTTTGATATGTACTAAGCCACCTTAAAAAGTCAGTGAAGTATAAAACTTAAGCAGTATTAAAATTGTACATGCATATGATTTTTTTTTTCTTTTTTTTCTAAATGACTATGCTATTGACCTGGTAGGGTCTTTACAGCTTCACCGGACTACTAAGGCCAAGCGCTTAGGGCACTCAGCCGATTTTGGGTTTTAGGTAACATACACAAGGGTGCACGCACACCTCGGCTTGGGCTGTTACCTGAAAAAAGACGCGTCTGTCCTAGCTAAACTATACTAAGCTATTCATACATATATACATTTGTGAACCATACAATCGAAATTGCATGATTCACAAATGCATACGTGTATATCGGAAATGAAACGAACTAAACTATTCGATTCAGTTCGATGAGGAAAAAAGTAAACCCTCCCACCATGTGTATATATGTGCACGTGTGTGAGAGAGATAATCTCATATGTGTGTTCAAGTGATGTAGGTGAGTCACTGTATCGCGAAAATAATATCAAGAGGGCTCCGCGCGGGGACGACCTAGGCTCGAGATATTACTGAGAACCGCGATGTGTGCGGGAACTAAAGGGGATCGATTACAAAAGCGTGGGCGCAACACACATTTAATAAGATCGAATTTAAATTTACTAACGGTGACGGCACCGAAATCTAAAAATAGACATAACAAAAATTATTATTATTATTTAACGGTTGTTTTAGGGGTAGATAGACGTCAATACGCGATTTACTCTATCTTATATGAGTTATTTATTTTTGAACAGCTGCGCGCGCGAGCCGTTGTAGTGTAGCCGCGATGGCTGGAAACCTATGGATTGCCGTAACGGCACCTAGTAGAGGATTTCGGGCAGTCTCTTCGTACACCGAGATCTCGTGGAAGATGAGTAGTTGAGCTGTGTAGTCAATACTCGATAGGGAGAAGGAATATGCGGGGTGATCCTGTGAAGGTTTAGCCGCCGGAGGTCTGGGAAGCGGGCTTAGGGGCCCACGGAGCCTCAGGGGCCCGGTAGGGGCGGGGGGGCGCACTAGTCGCGGGTGCGGACGCTGCCGATGCACGAGACGTGTTCGGCAGGCTCGGAAAGGCCTCTCGAGACAGTACATGCATATGATGTCCTACACAAATAAATGCTTTAGAAATTTGGGAAACGAAGCTAGGATCTGCTTACTAGGCGCAAGGTTGACAAAATCATTGTTTTCGAATTTTTGGGAAAGAAATATTAGTTATCTTCTTTTAAGTGCATAATTTCATAAATATGAAAACATCGATGGTTTTATGAGCAATGTTGCATCCCTACTCTATGAGGAATGGATTTGATATCAAAATAAATACTATCAATCAAGTTGGTTGTATTACGTTACTACAAGGAATTAATAAAACAACACAAATTCCTCGAGTTAATACTTTTAGTCCGGTGAAGATATGAACGTACGTTAGGCAAAGTCAGTTGGAAAAAAACGTTACTACTATAGTATACGTTATTACTTTTATCGATAGTTTGCTTTCTACTTCTTGTAGTTGTTTTGCACATACTTTTCTATTTGGCAATATAATTCAAAAAACATTTAGTAAATTTGCTTATACAAGCTACAGATGAAAAATTGGAGCCAAATTTTTATCTTCAAATAATCCATTACACTACTTATACTAACTATATAGTACTTTCTACTCTTATATGAAGGTTCTAAAAATAGTCCTATACTATAAATTATTTATATTTGTATACCTTATTATTTCAAATTAAATTCATTTTTGCACTGTAACCACACTAGAAGCATATACATATGTTTTGTTCCCGTGGCAAGTAGTTGAAATACTTTGAACAGTTGCAATATTATTCAGATAAAAAAAATCTTATTCTATTGCTATATTAGCAAATCTGGTCAAATTTTTGTATATTCAATAAAAACAAAACTTTCAAAATTAAGTGTGTAAGTAGGCGTTATTTTCTCCAAAATTTAAAGGAATATAAATAAAACGTACATTTATATTCTGAAGCTTAAATGTTTTATTATTACTTAAGCTTCCGCCTGAGCTTGCAGTTTTTTGATAAAGGATGCCTTCTTCTGCTTGATCCTATTCTTTCTCTCAGACAAGGTAAGTTTACGCTTACTCCATCTCTTCTGTTTCGCAGGATCCTTCTTCTCCTCCTTCTTCTTGTGTGATGGGTCTGCACGAATTGCTTCATGGGCTTTCTTATAGTTTGTTTCAATCTAAACGTCAAAAAGTGTTTTTAAGTTTTATAGATTAATAGATATAGATTTTCTACTAACATAAAGTCTGAATTTAATGAACAATTTTTTCTTTCAACCAGTTACATTTTTGTGACAGAAAAGTAATAATAAAAAAATTGTTGCAATAATTAAAGAATTTTGTGAAACATAACTGCTTCAAAAACTTATGTCTTACTGCATATAATTTTGTCCAACTTCGACACTGCCCTATATTATGTGAGTAGCGACAGTAATTTGGTTGGACGTACAATAGTACAATGTACTACAAATACTTACATCATCAGGATTTACACCCAGTTTGATATATTTGCCAAATTGTCTCTTGAAAGAATCTTCATCTTCCTGTTCAAGGTTGCGCATGTACTCTGCCACATGTAATCCAAAGATGTGTGCCCTAGCAAAAAATACAAATTTAATTAAACAATTTAATAATCATGTCCTATATTTGGATGGATTTGTAAAAATTTGACATGTTAACAAGACCGGTTTAAAAAAAAAACAACAAAATAATTTCTCTGGACAACCAAAAGTCTTGTTTAGTTGATATAGCTCCAATAAGGCTGTCCAATGAATAGTGTTTATCTATTTCTTGGAGGATGAATGGAGCAATGTGGTAAAGTAAGATTCCCAAATTACCTATGTACTTCTGCGTTGAACTTCTTAGATTCAGCATCATAGCCAGGGAATCTCTTGATGGAATGCGGTACATTTAAGCCTCCGTCAACTGCGCCCTTCATAGCTCCGAAAACGCGAGCACCGGTGGTGGTACGTGCTAAACCTACATCCAAGTAACATCTGAAAATTAATTAAAAAATTAGTACCAGTACTAGTTAAATTCAAAAAGCTCACAAATATATTATTTTCAGTAGATTACATTGCAACATTATTAAAAGCTTTGTACCTGCTTTCAGTCCGCCCGTAATCATTTCATCACATTTATAATTATTAATTATACTACATTATTATTGTTATAAAGGTGTAGTATCCAAACTTGGCAAATTAGTAAAAATAAAGAGGCAATAAAAATAAGAAAAGGATATTATGGACAAATATATTTCGATATTTTTGACTCATTCATTCCAGAATTTCATAGGTTTTCTTTTATATATCTTAGCCACTTCTGTCCAGAACTGATTGGCAACTATCATGTCTCCGTACAACAACCAACTATAATCTGCCAACATTGAAAAAGTCTACTCTGATGAAATGCCTTTTTGTATGGAGAAGCAAAATATGTGTAATAGATTGTGGTCTTTATACTTCTAATTTCTAACATATTTTGATTCTTTTCATTACAACTTCACAACAAATACTATGACAAATTGCCATCAGTTTTTAATATTTCAATTAGTAATAGTTTCACTTTTCATTATCAGATTAAACTCTTTAGGTACACATATAATAAATTAAAAATTCCTAAGAGGTAGAGGTGATACCAGCCAATGAATTCCAATCACAAGCACCTAAGAACATTAAAAAATGATTTGCATGTATTTGCCAGTTTTAGCCATAAAAGTCATGATGGCTCAGTGATTAACATGTTTGTGAAACAGTGTCAGTTTATATGTAGGTTCTATTTCTTGTGACCATGGTAGTTTGAATTTTCGAATGGTGGTAGAGCCATGCTAATGGTGGTAGAGCCACGCTGAAACTATTATTGGTTTCAGCATGAATGGGTCGGCTTTCCTGGGGTAGTAACACCCTCTCATAGAAAACCGACGTGAAGTAACAGTGCTTGCATTGTTGCGTTTCGTTCGGTCAGTGAGAGCGCCGGAGACCCATCTCCCCTCCCCTCTCCTTTTCCCTCCCCTAACCCTTCCCTCCGAAAGATGGCAACGCACTTATGACTCCTCTGGGGTTGTTAGTGTGCATGGATGGTGGTGATCACTTAACAGCAGGTGACCCACCTGTTCGTTTGCCACCTATGACATAAAAAAAAAAGAAAAACTTAGCTCAGACCCTTAAGGAGAAAATCTGTCACCAAGCATTCTATAAGTGTGTTTAGCACCACATCATCATATAACATCAGGAAAGATTGTGCTTAAAGTAAAGCTATATTGTACATATAATAATAAAGAAATGTAATTAATATTAGTCTACTTTACAAGCATGTACTAATGCCCACACCTGAATGCTCCAGGGCCATTATCAACCGGTTCAACATTGTATTCATCACCAGTGACTTCAGTCGCACCAGTGTATAGGCTATCGAGGCCGAGCCTCTGCAACAGTCTTCTCGCCAGCAACAGACCAGTGCAGTAAGCAGCCGCATAGTTGGTTAAACCCACCTAAACAACCAACTATTTAAGTTGATATATCATTGGAATACATATATAATCAATATTTTAAAACACTATGAATTCAGTATTGAACATAAAACAACAAGGTAGGTTGCGTTTGTACATTCGCTTCAGACCGCCCGTTCAAGATCATCATAAAATATATTTACACTAAAGACAGTTAAACAAGAGTATCTATTCAGTTCATTATTATGTCTTTATCATTAAAAAACATTAGCTATTTAGTATCCAAGATAGCAGGCTTGATGTTCCTACAGCTAATGACATCAAAGTTTAGCATATCTAATAATCTACCATTTTTCACCATGTTATTTATATGTTATAGGTGCCATCGTAGTGCTGTAGTGCCATCTATCAGCTAATTCAGAACTTAAATAACACAGGAAATATTATTAGCAACTCTTTGTTATTAAGTAAATAATATATAGAAAAGTAGAAACCGATTACTATGATAAGTAATGAATTAAATTAATTATGATTTAGTAGAAGTTTTGGTTATGTTTCATTATTATCTAACCAGATGGTACAGAAATGTGACGCCATATTACCGTAACTGACTTCCGTTGCACTGTTGTCCAAATACCTCACAGTCACTCTTAAAGAAGTTTACCTTCAGAAATATATAGTAGGAGTCTTCCACCTAAATACCTTTGCCCAAACCTCAATCATTTACTATGGTTTTTGTTTACTTTAAAATATTATATTTTATAAGTGTTATTTAATCGTAAATCCTAAAATGAAACGTTCAAAAACTAGATACAACTTTTCATTTAATAAATTTTTTTCAATATCGGTAACATTGATAGAAATAAACCAAGTTTATAAGAAATAGCTATAGAATTGTAGATAACATACCTTGATACCATAATGTGGGAGTTCATGTGAGTAGGCAGCGCACACAATGTGGTCACCCTCTATACGCGAGTAAGCAACCTGGCAGGTAACATCTTTGTTGGATAAACGAACGATCAAGCGATACTTTGGCGTGTTGTACTTGTTCTTATCCTGTAAGCATGATATTAAGATATGAAAACAAATATAAATACAGTACGTTTTATAGATACACGCTTATAGATAAAATTTAGAAGTCATGGTTAGATACCTGAACAACGAGGCGTTTGCGGGCATAGTAGTCAGTCTTTCCTTCACGACGCCTCTTGAACTTAACTTGGTACCGCTTGAAGTACTGTTTATTCTTTACCACTTTCACGAACCCCTAAAGCATAAATGATATAAAGTATGACACTATGAACACTTGAAAATGCATGAAAGTACGATCCACAAGAAGTTATCAGAGACACTTTATAAGCATAAACGTTGCAAATTGAAACAATACCGAATATTACAGTACCATAGAACACGGTCCTGTACGTCAATATTGATCTCTTTGCAACATCAGATGACGCGCATGTGTCGGTTTATCATCATTTAGGTTAGAAATTGTAAATGGGTATACGGTATATGGTTTAAAGATATAACCATATTCGCTATTGAAATTTCACGGCTAATAATGTACACTTTCAGATATAAGCAAACGAATAGAATGTTTGTCAGCACTAATAAATTGAAGTTCGTAACATCATAATCGAATCAATGGTTAACGTAATCATCAGAAAATATTTCTTGATAAAAATAAAGTAGACGGATAAAGAGAGAAACATAGCGTTCTACTATAATTATATTTACAGAGTACATACCATTTTTTAAATAATCCTGAAATAAAAAATCACGCACAGTGTCCACGAAAGACACCGCGGAAAAGAGACCACAGACTAAAGAAAATACAAAAAATCCATTATATTCAGTGTAGCCAGGCTTTTTCTAAGACTATTTTTTCTAAATAAGAAGTCGTATACAAATATTATATAGAAAATACGTTATAATAAAATAATATGTTTCCAAAAACCTCATTCAACAGATTTTAATATCTTTCAAATTAAATTAAAGTATTTCGACTTGAAAATAACTGTCTACATTTACTTTGTGTAAAGAGAATAAAAACAACGGAATATACACCTATCCACCCTTGGACCATATGGAAGAGACAAACCTGGGCACTCACACTGAGCGCCAGTTTCAGGGGGCACCAAAATCATTATATAATATGATTAAAAATAAAAATCCTTTTCCACAAAGCATCAAGCATATGAAAGCTTGGTTGGCCTGCGTCGACTTATAAGAGAAAAGCGCCATAAATAGCACTAGTCAAGTTGTGGTCTAGAGATGCTGATTTGAGATTTGAGATCATCAGACTGGGCCTAGGGCCTTGGCAGCGGCTCAAGTCTAGGTCCGTTCTATCCGATACGAAATATATATAACAACTTTGTATATACACATGGTTCGTATGTATGGAGTTGTTGAGAACTCATATATGTATGAATAGTTTAGAATATTATCCGACACATGGTTCGTATGTATGGAGTTGTTGAGAATATATATAAAGCATATATATGTTTCAACAACTCATATATGTATGAATAGTTAGCTTAGCTTGGGTTAGCGGCCTTCACGCTCGCCGACTCCCTGCCCTGGGAGCTGGAGGCAGGAGTTCTCGCCGCCGTGTACGAGTTCACGGCGGCGAGGAAACGAAGGGGGGAGCCTCCGGCTCCCAGGGAGGTAGAGGCGGAGAGACGGCGTCTCAGGGGGGACGCCGTCGAAAGGTGGCAGCAGGACCTGGCGGACGAGCGATTCGGGCGGTTCACAGTGGACGCCGTCCGCCCGGTCCTGCGGGAGTGGACTGCCAGGGAGTGGGGCTCCCTGACGTTCCGACTGGTGCAGGTACTCACCGGACACGGTTGTTTCGGGTGGTACCTGCACCGGATCGCACGCAGGGAGCCGACGGCCGCCTGCCACGAGTGCGGCGCTGAGGAAGATACCGCGCAGCACACGCTGTCTGAGTGTGCTGCGTGGGGGGAGCAGCGCCGCATCCTGGCGGCGGCCGTGGGAACGGACTTATCGCTGCCGAGCGTGGTTTCGGCCATGCTCGGCAGCGAACAGGCTTGGCGAGCGATGGCCTCCTTCTGCGAGGAGGTCATCTCGCAGAAGGAGGAGGCGGAGAGGGCCCGCGAGGCAGACCCTCAAAGTGGCCGTCTCCGCCAAAGGAGGACAGGCAGGAGGAGAAGGCGCTTCGCCCAACTCCTCCTGCCACCGTAGCCGGACCTGAGGGGATGGGCCGGGGGGCCCATCTCCTCATTGCACGGGTCCGGCGGACGAGGGGGGGCAGCCGGTGTGTACCCGGTCTGTCCCTCTATAGGTAGGAGCCCGGCGGCCACCTTCCGCCGGGCGGACCGTGGGGGCGACTCTGCAAGGTTAATTAGCTCGAACGATTCCTTGCAGCCCCCACAAAACGGTCTGTCGGTACACCGTGGGGTTTTAGTCCGTGCGACTCGGACATAACCCACCCTCTCTCTCGGGAGGGTGGCGTATGCATAAGGGATTTCCCCACGTTAAAAAAAAAAAGCTCAGATAGGTCGCAAATTGCATGTATCAGGCAACAGCCAAAGCCGAGGTGTGCCGTGCACCCTTGAGCTAGTTGTCAAAATAAAATCGGCTGAGTACCTTAAGCGCTCGCCTTAGTAGTCCGGTGAAGCTGTTAAGACCTTGCATGGTCAATAGCGTAGTCAGTTCGAAAAAAAAAAAAAAAAAAGTATTTCACATCAACGTCTATTAAAAATAAAACGCTTGCAATGCAAACAAAGGCATCTGAAGCGCAAATTATTTCGAATGGAAGATTTACTTCAAGAGTTGAAGCAAAAGGATTTAATAAACAAATCAGATATTGAAGTTTTAAGTAGTATGAATATCACAAGTGCCGATATAATGATAAAACAATTTATTAAAAGCCATAATCTTCGTAATGAAAAGGTATACCCAGAAAACATTAGATCATTTGCTTTAACGTTACATTACTTGTCTCCAAGGGACAACATACAGTTGTACATACGTTGAACATTTCAGTCTTGTTTGTTTTATTATTAAATATTTTGATTATTAAATAAACACATATTACTATATATCACATATACTATTTGCCTTATGTATTTATATACTTAAATACTTTGCAAGTGAAACACTGCTATCCAAAAATACCATTCGACGCGGACGAAGTCGGGGGTACAGCTAGATAAAATATATTTAAACATCACACTCTATTACATTTTTAAAAGTAGTAAAGATAAAGTAAATTCGAAGAGTCGAGTTTATAATAATCTTATTTTATTTAACGGTTACAAAATTTTGTATTATGATATTTAATTAAATATATTGTTATTGTATTTTAGTGATTAAGATGCTATTGTTACAATAAATAAATTGAATACATTTTTATCAACCTTTTTTTATCATAATTAACATATCGATTCAATGTCCGTACAAGTTTGTAATGCACATCACTATAGAAACAAAAGGGCGAGTCCCGCGTTACCCTCACGCCCCTCCTTACACCAGCGAAAACGGATCGCACTATTCCTATACTAAAAACCGATTTTGCACTCTATTAACTACGCGCAGGTTTGTTACTCTATGGTTGAAGCCCCTGACATTGACGATATCTTACATGAACAATGTTTCAAATGTATAGCTCCATCTATTCTATTTTTTGCGGTCGAATTTGGAAACGAGCTACGATTAACCAAGAAAGGAACCGCTTACTGGGCATTTTCTACATTAGTATATTATCTATGCTGGGCATATTATCTTTGTTTAATTTTTGTATAATATATTGAAAAAATGTTGTAACATCGATGTTTTTGACGTAATAACATCTAACAAATCGATGAACGTTGGCTATACGCATAAAAAAGCATGACTCATTGACACGTTCCGCCTGAGCTGAACGTGCAAGCGAGAGTGGGGAACAAGCGATAAGCGTTTGGCTAGTGATGTATCTATAATAATAGAATAATATGTAATTTTTATTTATGTTTTCTTATGACGTTATCATGTAAAATGAACGATGTTGCATACCTATTTGTTATAGAGTTCTCATCTAATTATACGATCGAAATGAGTATTACCTGAAAATAATTTGAAAGTATTCTATTTTGAACGTAAATTCAAATGGAATGCGAGATTATTTGAAGCATATGTAAAGGATAGAGATAAAATAGAAAAAAAAATATTGCAGAAATTAAATAATAGAAATTAACGATGATGTCTGAATAAGACTACTATAAAATTACAGTTTACTGTACTATTTTACGTTTACTATTTGCATTGTACATTTAATACAGTAAAAATGCCGGCCAGTAAGCAATTTGATATAAAGGAAGTCGTTAGTGTACTTAAATATATTTTACCAGTTTCGACAAAAATAGAAGATTTTTGCGGAATTTCGAAATTAAGCTTGGTCACATTAATATATTGTCTGTGGTCATTACTTTTCGCGGAGAATTTTGTAGGTACCTGAAATAGTTCAAATCAAAATAAAAACACATGGAGGTTGTCTGCTTTTGATTAAAAATGCTTTGTTACCAGTTTTATCTTGTGTTATTGTTACTGATATGTAAAAATGTTATTGCGGAGCCTATCACCGTGTCGTTGATTAGTTCTGCGATATTAGCTAGCAGTTGGTATAAATGGGATGTAATAAAGGATAATACCTATTGTCGATATGTGGAATGTTGTAATGATCAATATATACCGTATGATATCGAGAGTAAGTGATTTCGGTTTGGCGTAGTCCTCATAATATTACTTTTTTACCGGTATAGGTTATGGTTGTAAAACTTTTTGTTTTATTATCTTATGGTAAGAGAACCAAATGTTTCGTATAGAAAGGAATATGAATAAAAGAACTATTAAAATAAAGCTTGTCACTTGATACGTAAATATATTTTTTAGATTATAATTCTTGATAATCCAGTGATCTTCAGTGGGGTTACTATATATAAGAAAGCCCATGCCGAATTCATCTCATGAAGACTTCACTCAAAAGTTTTTTGTAGTAACTTGTGAGCTCAAGGACTCACTGACCTGGGGCCCTCTTGGATTTTGCCGTCCCTTCAACCCTATAGTAATGCTACCCTTTTATTCGCTATCAAGATATTTTTGTTTCATATATTTAACTGTAAGATTAATGTGTCTTTTATAATTTGGTCTGCCTTGACATAATTCTATGTACCCAAAATTAACTTTAAAAGTGAGATTTAGAACAGAAAACTAATAAATGTATGATATTGATTATGACTTTCAATTTCAGAGTTAAAACAATCATTATCTCAACGCATGTTTGGTCAACCCCTAGTTTCTGAGTTAGCAAACATTGTCTCTGCTCACAAACTTGCAATATACGATGAGACCAAAAGAAACAAAAAAGCTCTTGTAATAAGCTTGCACGGATGGTCAGGGGTGGGCAAGAACTATGCAACAACAATGATTGCTGAAGCTCTTTATAGTAAAGGCATACAAAGCAAATATGTGAAGCTGTTTATGGGAAAAAAGGATTTTAGTTGCACTGACCTAGAAAATAAAAAAGTAAATAGATTTCTTAATTAATGGTAACAATGTTTTTTAAACACTAAAAACTTTACCTGTTGAAAATTAAGTATTTTAAGTAATTTTAATTTAACATTTAATAAACAATAAAAAAATATTTTCATTCATTCATTTAATAGATGTATTATTACTTCGTACATATTTAAAATTTTGTTCTTGTCAATTTTTTTAAAGACAAAGAACTAAATAAAGGATTTTCTATCTACATATTTCACAATCTCATCTTTCCATCTTCGTACTTATATATATACAGTGTAAACACTTTATAAGTGTTCATTATAACGATAAACTCTCTGTAACAGAAATTAGTCCAATTTGATAGGTTTACCATTTATTTTTTCCTTTGCGTCTCTATAATGAAAACTCATTATAATGAACAAAAACACTCGGTCCCTTGAATTTCTGGCTCTAGGTAACCACAGTGTTAAAGTTTTACTCTTATTTTGTCTCCTAGAAGGTGCTCTGTTCGCTTGAAGTAACTTACTACTTATATACTGTTGTGGACTTGTTTCTGTTAGGACTGTATCTTTGTGACCATAACCAAAATGCCAATTCATTTTTTTTGCCAACAAATTCACATTCAAATCTAGAAAATTAGTTAAGGATAACATCCCACCAAATGGTTTACTGTCCTGATGTTATTCAATTGTTAGATTCTAGATAAGTTTCCTTTCCAATAAGAATTTAAATTACATATTATTTATTAATAATATAATTAATACATTTACAGAAAAACCTAGTGTCAACAATAGAAGCGATTGTAAAAAAATGTCCGAAATCTTTAATAATATTTGATGAAATCCATGACATGTGTCCATCTATCCTAGATGTAATAAAGCCAATGTTTGATCACTACCACTCTGTGGACGGTGTTGATTATAGGTAAGTATTTTGAATAATATCTAATTAGTTTTTTTTTTTTCGAACTGACTACGCTATTTAAGCAAGATCTAATGAGTCTTAAGATTTACTATTATTGTAACTGTCTACTTGAACCCTGGCAGAAGCTGAACAACTTAGAAAGGAGGATTACTCATGTTACTGTGTTGTGATTCAAAGGGTATGGTTGACAAAATGCAACTGGTATCAGAAACTATGCCATCTCACAACAGTTATTAAACTGGGTATTGGTTCAAAACTTAAACAAAACAATTATTTCTGTAATTCCCAAATCATTATTTTGATTCTGGGTGGACTTTTGTCCGTTAATTGTATGTCTTTAAAGTCTCCTTTGATACACTTGTTGGCTTGATCTCTTGTATGTAATTTTTAAAATGTCCTTAGTCATACAATGTATTAAATTCTTTGTGTATACCTCGGTGTAGAAGAAACCACTTAACATCAGATGAACTGCACACCTCTTTGCTAATTAAGACCCGTTGTCTTAATGTAGTTATTGTCTTGACCCACTGTCTTATCAACTCCTGTGTATAATCTAATATTTAACTAAATATTTGACTGCTCTCAGTAATGTGCTCCATACAAATTTAGGTAAAAATACTTATTATATAATGTTATGTCATCTATTACATCTGGACAAGGATAAATAAATACCAATTTTAGATTCCTATAACAATATATTAACTTTTTTTTTTAGTCAGTTGACTACGCTATTGACCAAGCAAGGTCTTAACAGCTTCACCGGACTACTAAGGCGAGCGCTTAAGGCACTCAGCCGATTTTATTTTGACAACTAGCTCAAGGGTGCGCGGCACACCTCGGCCTTGGCTGTTGCCTGATACATGCAATTCGCGACCTATCTGAGCTAACCTAAGCTAAGCTATCTATTCATACATATATGAGTTGTTGAAACATATATGTGTACCAAGCATACATACCTCAACAACCCTTCCATTTTAACTTTATTTTGTATTAACTCTTGAATATATTAAGCATTAGTAGGAACTTACAGCCATATATGATCAGAATGGCCTAAAATGTTTATTTATTAATAGACAAGCAGCATAATTGCTGATATGTCTATATATGTCAATGATATGTGATATGGCAGTGTCTAAATTTTGGACATTTGATCACTATAACTGTTCACTTATTAATGTTGACTTATTGGTCCCTAGCCAGTTGTCCAGTCGATTTTTAGTACTATGTAGTACAGTAGTAATATTGAGGAGGACTCTAATTTATATTCTAATTAATATTTATATTAAGAATTTTCTTGCAGAGACAGTATTTTTATTCTTATATCGAATATCGGTGGACAAGATATCGCATCTAACCTTCTTGATCTTTATACACAAGGTGTAACAAGAAATGATGTTCAATTTCATGATTTTGAACCTATATTACGACGAACTGCATATTTTCAAGGTAAAATATATTATAGTTTGTAAATATGATGTTCAGAAGAATGTACCAAAATTGTTAGTAGATAGTTGTAATTGGAAGTGACGCCTCTCTCTGTGCAGCCACTAAAAATGAATGTAGCTTTATGTGTCTGTGAATTATGTTGTAATAATAAAAAAAAAATTATATATATTATGAAAAGATAAACCAGATCGAGTTTATTGCCGGTTCATCTCGATGACTGGGTTGTTTTCCGAACCGATGGTAGCTTTGACGTTCATAAGTGCCTTCTCCGGGCCTAAATTGAATAAAGAGTATTTTGATTTTGAATTGGTGTTATTTATTAAAGATTTATACATAAAATGTAGAGATATCACATGTGGGTTTTTAATTACAAATGATCCAACAAAAATGTATGTAATGAGGGGCCAATAAATGACCAGAAAGTCCTGAAATTAACAATAGTAAAACAGTAGTAAAAATAGTAGAATATAAGAGTGGTTATGTTGAAAAAGTAACAATTATTGTAGTATATTAATCAATTGTTAACCTTGATTTTAATCCTTACCCTACACTTATAATACCCTGGACTTATAATAAGGTGTAAATTTCGAATCTCTTTATTTACATACAGTTAACAACCTTCAATCCTGTGGTAGTTCATGGTCTCATTTGACATATGAAATAATAATATCAAATAATAAAGAACAAAGAGAACCTTAGTTAAAATTTGTTAAAAAAGTTTTAAAAATTAGGGAACGATACTTTTAAACGTAAAAAAATCAGGCCTAGATTCAATGAACAATATTAAATAGACGCTTTTCAAGGTTAATCTAATGATTACGTAACGATACCGTGAGAACGCCCCACGATCGAACAAAGGGAAGCGGGGCGCAGGTCGAGGTGCGGGACGCGGCGCTGTGTGATTCATTCGTATCCGTATTTATTACACCAGTTCGTTTTTGCGTAAATCACCTGATGTTGAGTGTATATCAGTTTTTTAGTTTCTCGAGATAATTAGGTCACATATTAAGCACCTATTTTTTTAATTGATTTAGAACAAGAATCAACTTAAGATTATTCTGTAAAAATATTGCTGGCGACTAACCAGTCGCGCTATATATCTGAGACTGAACTTCAACAATGTGGGATGGATCATGGAACTGGATACACTTAAGAGTTTTTTCTATCCAACTGATTGCCATAATAATTGGATTTTGTAAATATTTATACAATATACATTTTGTTATAGCTCAACTATGTATTACAACAAATATAAAATATAAAAGCATGTGCAAAGCGTAATTATATATTATTTTCATCGAATTTTTATTATTACTTATATTCGCAGGTGGTTTCAAGAAAGCAGATGCCATTGCTTATCATTTAATTGATCACTATATACCTTTCCTACCATTGGAACAGAAGCATGTAGAGAAATGTGCTGAATTAGAATTCAAAAATCATGGTATATTACAACCTACAGAACAAATGATGGAGTAAGTGCTATTTAATTATCATATACAGAGTTTTTAGCTCCCATTTATGTTTAACCCTTTAGTGCGTAGTGTCTCAGATATTAAACAAATTAAATTACAATTAAAGTAAATAAAAAAATACATAAATCTGCGCGCTTTTTAGTGTGAAATTAAATTGACGAATTGTTTGTGTAACAAATGGTGTTATCATTTTCTATAACACACTAAAAAAAATAACATTACTGCATAAAACTGTTTTCATGGTTTTTATAAACCTATGCAATACTTCATTTTTTTTTTTTTTTGTGGAACCATTAAGTAATTATGCATTTAAGGGTTATATTAAGATGAACTCTTTAAAAATAAATTATTCTATATTCTATCTTGCAATAGAAACTTCAATCAACAATAATTAGATATCGGGTCGGAGCGAAAAATACGTCTCAGTAAATAACAGCTCACTTGAAATGTGAGGTTTTATTTTGTTTGAAACACAGCCAATGTAAGCACGTTTCACAATACCGCAGTGTATTCAAAAGATGCAAAAATAATACCCGAAAAAACAATTTAACGGCCGGAGTATCTTACTTTCGCTAAATACATGTTGAATAAGTTATATTTTAAGCTTTAAACTAACAAATAATATCAAATTTTGAACAAAATTACCGGTTTTAAACCTGTGGTACAAATGTTTGGCCAAGGCTCGCCAGTCACGCACAAACACGCACAATAACGGGAAAAAGTACTTTATTCATTGCGTGTTAAGGTGGAATTCACACAAAATGTTGTTTATGTTGTCTTTTCATTTGTAAGTGACGGGAGTAATTTATTGCTTTGCTCGTTTTATCGTAAGGTTTACATAATATTTTGAACATTTGTGACTTTATTACTAGGTGTCATGGTTGTAATTAGGTTGAACTTAAAACTGTTTTAAAACTTTTTTCTCCCTTAGTAAACGAATAGCTACATAAGTATATATTTACGCGGACAGCAGTTAGCTTCGATTTTGTACGTGACCCTTTATCTAGTTATTGTTGATCGAAGAATAGAAACGATAATTATTAGAAGGATTTATTTTTGTTACAGGGAAGCTTTATCAGTAATAACGTACGGTCCTACAGAAGATCAAGCTATTTTTGCAAATAATGGATGCAAAAGGTTCACTAAACACATTCCCTATATTGTGGAAAAACATAAAAGAAAAGTGGAACTATAAACATAGTAACAGTTTCTATTAATAACTTAAGTTCAATTATGAATTAAAATAGAAAAAAACTTTTTTAAAAACGAATTTGTGCGACTTTAAAAGATCTTGCATTTTACCAGTATAGAAAAATACATCGGAAAATAAATCACTCAGAAAAATAATGCTCATCTAGGCAAATAGGTTATGTCTTTGTTTTTAAATATGGATGATAATTAATTATACTTATGTAACTTACCTACGTTGTTTACAGTTTATTCTTTTATAAATTCTTTTTTTTCTCACATTACAAACACTCATTATTTTTTGTGAATTCAGACATTTACTAAAAAAGAGTGCTATTGCTTCGACATAAAAACACGAATTTCTATGCTTTTTACTCTGAACAACTAAGCAGCTTACTAGGTTTATATAAAAAAAGGAACTTAATTTTTTTTAAGGTATATAGCTACATATAATCTTAATATAAAGGTTTGTGTAACGAAACTAGAATTCCAATGTTTTATATGACAAGGTTTGACAATTTCAATCTTATATAAAACCTTTAGTATTTTAAATATCTAATAAAGTTGCTTTTAACTGTTTACAATTTAAACGATACGAATTAATATGTTGTTGTTTTTGTCTTTATTTTTGGCAACTAGTTTTCTAGTAGACTATTACTGCCATTGTCAAGTGAGTATCGATATTACAAGTTTCTTGATATAATTTCAATGAACTAACAAGATGGTGGCCATCTTGTTAGAACTTTCCATGGAGTTTTTGTGGCATCTCAGAATTCATGGTCCGTAGTATTATTTTCCATTCACTTCACTTATGCACAACAAACAAACTATATTACATAAAACACCACCAATTTTACACAATATAGAGTCAAGTAACACAAGATCATGAATCATTAGTATAAAACAAAGTCCTGTCTGTCTGTCCGTCTGTTCGCGATAAACTCAAAAACGACTGAACGGATCTTTATGCGGTTTTCACCGGTGGATAAAGTGATTCACGAGGAACGTTTTGGTATATAATTTGTCCAGGATTTTTTTATAATCAGGGCGGGACAACGTCTGCCGGGCCCGCTAGTAAAATATAAAATCCACTACATGACAGACTAAAATCCCGCCAAAACTCATGTTTATGTATACTTTAATATTAATCTCTAACCTGATTAGCATTTTTTACAACTCCAATAATCAATACTTTCGACATCACATATTCCAAATATTTCTGGCCACGTCTGTACTGTACTGTCTACGTTTTGTTTTAAACTGTAACCCTAAAACTAGCTTCCAATAGGACGCCAAATTATGTAGTAAACTGACAGTAATTTGCTGTTATAAATGGTATAACAACTTATTTTAAACTAGCTGATACTAGTGACTCTACACCATTTGGTTTTAATATTTTTTAAGTACATAGGAAAAAAGATAGCACCGCACTGCCTCTACCCTCCGGTGAAGCTGTTAAGACCTTGCTAGGTCAATCGCGTAGTCAGTTCGAGAAAAAAAAAAAACTGCCTCTACCACTTTTTCAAGGCACATGGCTAAAAGCATAGTGCTTATAAAATCGTAGTTTCTTAAAACTTTTATAATTTTGTATTAAATGATGCTATCGTGATAGTTTAAAAAATATGAACGAAAGGTATAATTTTTTTTTAAATGATGTAAATCTTAAAAAAATAATTTAAATGATGTAAATCTAACCAGTAGTTGTTAAATGGTGCGTGCAAAACGGCCGATCTTGACCATTTTATTTTTACAGATGGTAATTTGAGTATTTTTTTAATAAAAATAAAACTAGCACTAATAATGAAATTATTGATAACGCATTTATTACACAAAGTTCTAATTTTAATAACAGCAAACGTTCATTGCTAATTTGATCTCGATTTGGTTGTAATTGTTACTTCCCCTTCTTTGGTGACAATTTGATGTCGATTTGCGAACCAATTTGTATTGTTGTTGGGGTGCAGTTTTATCTATAAGTATTAAATATATAGCTTATTTTAAACTCTATTTAATGCTATTTAAATAATTCATATGTGATTTCACAATTGAAATAATGTATATATACTTATATATGTTAAATAAAGATAATCAATACAAAGATTTAATAAAAAACAATATATTACATTTTTATAATTGTTTAATTGATTCATACATAATATAAGAAAATAAAACAAATTTTTCAGCTATAGATAACGTACAATAGTTTCTTAATAATATGAGACTAGATATTAGTGAAATTTATAAAGTATAGATAGATATAAACCAAATTTTTTTATCACTTATTTTAAAATCACGACTTTGTATGGTTAATTTTTAAAATAGAAATCCACATTTAAGGAATCTGTCGTACTTAGCACAGACATAAATGAAGGAAATTATCAGGGTAACTTAAATGTTCAGACATCCACTGTAGCGGTGTGTCCTGGGGTATTACTATACCATGTGTCCTTAGCTCAACTGAAACAAGTCATACATACAAATGTTTTAAATTTATGTATCAAAGTTATTTTCACTATATCTATAACATGAACATATATATTGGTATAGTATTGATTTCTAAAAATAATAATACTGTATATTATATCAGTAGGTGGTAAAGCCATGCTGAAGCTTATTACTGGTTTCAGCATGGATGGGTAGGCTCGCCGGGGTGGTGCAACCTTCTCATAGAAAACCGACATGAAGTAACAGTGCTTGCATTGTTGCGTTTCGTTCGGTCAATGAGTGGGCCAGAGGACCATCTCCTCTCCCCTCCCTCCCTTTCCACAAAACACAGGCTGGTAACGCACTTTCGACTCCCCTGGTGTTGTTAGTATCTATGGACAGTGGTGATCACTTACCATCAGGTGAAACACCTGTTCGTTTGCATGCTATGAGATAAAAAAAATATTTAACGTTTTAGAATGCAAAGGCAAGGTTTTAGGTGGCATCCTAGTGTCATGTAGTTATTTCAAATTCATTAACTTGCATTTGTGTAATAATAGATGGTGCACAAGTGATGCAAAATGACACAAAAGCAAGGTGCCCACCATTTTGCTATTACATTGTTTGAACTTTAAATGTTAGAAAGATATCCTATCCATATGTCACGGGCAGCATTGTGTATAAACCCTTTAAATAAGAAGAAAATCCGATGAAACAGTCACTAGTTTAAATGTCTTCTAAACTGATAAGACATCATTCCTAAATTATACATATAGGAGTTGAGGTGGTGACAACTCCTTGTTTATAATATTACATCAATTATTATCGCTATATTTTAATATATATGCTGCTAAAATTGATAACCTGAACAATTTAATAAGTCACATATGACTTTTTTTGTAATTTAATAATGCAGTAACATTGCTCATACCTTAAACAATCAATAACAAAATGAGAAATGATTAATATAATACTTCTGTGAGTCACCTCCGAATGACTCACAACTATAGCGATGGCTTGGTGATTCCGAAGTTGAATTTTAAGAATGTTCAGGTTTTCTTGCAATAAAAGACTTGTTGCTAGTAGAGCAGCGAAGGATGTGCTCGCGTTGCCGACTCGTACAAAACAGGATATCTATACCGCCCGCGCCGGTTTTTGAGGTCGCTCTCAGGCACGATTTCGGGACAAAGCACCGCTTACGCACGCTGGCGGTGCTCCGCCAATCAAAGCGCTCGCAGCCTCAGAGCACGTTCTAACTTACTACACAGGCGGGGCGGTATCGTGATGAGTCACCCTTCGCTTTCTATTTATTTACATACAAAAACATTACATTTGTACTTACAACTAACAACTTATACTATTTTAAACTATTAACTATACTATAAATCGATGCACTCTATAAATCTACGTAATACAATATTAAATCTATTATGAATTACTTTACACATATTATTTATCAACACAGATCATTCTAAACTGTCGCGAACAACTTCTTTTATTAAATAAAAGCATAATTTTAAATATTAGTAAATTATTATCAAATTAATCATTTCAGCATCTATATTTTAAATTAACAATCATACAATGTTATATCTTTGACATTGTTTCCATAGGACTGGACCACAAATAACTACTTTGAAACAGTCAAACCCTACAAAATTATCATAATATCAAATAAATTGCAGATGTTTTTATTCTTGTTATATCTACTCTATTTTCGAAAAAATGTTAATCTATTTATTCATAAAACATGACACTATACAAAATTGAAGCTAGTCAAGTATATTTAATTTAAAAATCCCACTTGTTGTTTATGGCATCTATATGGCTACAACTCATTTTTTTTAAATCTATATCATCATAAACAACAAATTTCACTACTACAAGGTTCTAATATACATAACGTTTTTTTAATGAAACAAATAATCATCCCTCATAGAAAGTGGTCTCTACATAATACATACCATTCGTTTTATTTGGATATAGTTCAGCAATCATTTGTTGTAGTATCTTACGACTGCCGTCGTTGTTCTTTGGACTAACTAGATGCTGATTACATATACCATCATCGGAATATATTTTTACAGGAATATGTTTAAACCCATCATGGTCGCCATGTGATTCCATCAACCTTCTATTTATTGCCCAAAATTGATCAAATTTATCTGTAAATAAATTTAGAAGATTTTCAGAACTGTATTTAATATTGCAATTAGTTTAAGCAAATCACAGAATTCTATATTTTATATATCGACTGGAGAAATCGGAAATATCCATATTCTTGTATGAAAAAAAACCGCTTCGAATGGTCTGGGTCTCGTTTTCCTATGATTGTATTTTCATCAATACAACTTTGATTTTTTGCCTAGTTTTAGCACTAAACATTAAAAAATGTCCTAACTAGGGTGAAATATGCATTTTTTTTAAATAAAATAGATACTACTTTGTTTATGTGCCACAAAGACTGCTTGAAATTGCTTGTTATATAAGTACATACCAATTTTCAACTTTCTCTCTCTATAAATATGATATGAGTTATGAATTTTGAATGGTATATAGTTGGGTTTTTCAAGTCGATATGAATAAATGTCATCTATGATATTGATAACATAAATGAAGATTTGATTAAATTTTGTACCAGTCTAGATCACAAACATGTCTGATGATAAACCAGACTTAGTGCCTCTCTTTTAATTCCTCGCTTATTGGGACCAGACAGATGCGAGATGCTTGCAGACCAACATGACAGTATCAAGTGACAATAGATTTGATCTCAGCTACTATTAATTGTAGATTGCAGTGTACTTAAACGTATTACATATAAAAAGATATATAATATTCAGTAAGGATTACTCGAGGGTTACTTTACACTCAGTGTAAAGAAAGTTATTGTTAATATTAACTGTTATTATTTGTTAGCTGTATTCAATAAACTATAAAAATAAATATTCATAATGAAGTAGTTAAGAATGAATATTGTATTGTTTAAAATTGTAAAAAGTATATTGTGTTAAATATTTTGAAATTTATAATTTAATCCTTTGCACTCGAAGTTTTTCATTTATATTATCAGCAACTCTAAACCACGATTATCTGCTGTTATTGAGATCATAACAATTCGAGATGTGCGACCGTCATTTGTCACCAACATTTTAAATGGCCCCGCTCCGGAGCCCTCGAGTGCAGAGTTAATATTTTGATAACAATAGAAATTTCTGATACAACAAAGATTCGGACTTCTCATAGGACAGATACTTATGTGAGTGCTAAGGTTATAAACATAAACTAGTCTCACCATTTTGAAGACCTAGCCATAGTTGATTGTGATCTTTCTTCTGCATTGTAGACATAACTTGTCCTCTATGTTTAAGTACATCTGCCTCTTTGACAGTTGACATGTAATGTGCTTCCACAACATCTCTAAAAATAATATTATATGAAGTTTGTGATTCCATAGTTAAGTCTAAGTTATAATAATTATGTGTTTATATGATAAATAATATACAGAAACCTTACTTCTTTAGATATGGATTATTCTTTTCTTTTTTTATGTTTTTTAAACCTTAAAGTCATAGAGTCAACAGTTGACTGACGTCCTCAAGGTTCTAATACTTGTTGCAATTAAATTTTATTATCAATTTAATAATCATTTATTATGACTAGCAGCATCCATAATTAATAAATACAAATCTGTTTTATAATGATACTTGTTGATACAATGTATTTTAGTAAGGCTCAGATACTCAAATGATTTACTGGAGAATTTTTGAGTGTCAACTGTTGGTAGAAATAATATTAAGAAAAAAAAAATTATAATATTTTGCTTTAATACCACTATAAGTACCTAAAACTAATACATTTTATTTTATGTTCAAGAATATCAAATACAGTCAAAATCTGTTATAACAACATGGAAGGGACTACTCATATTTAGTAATAAAAAACCATTAGTTGTAACAACCAGTGATGTTTTCGAAATACAGCATTCAGCCAGGCCTTATTTTTGGTCAATATAACCGGTATGTTGTTCTTAACAATGTCACCATAAACAATTTTGACTGTATCATTTTTTTAAACAACTTGATATATTTAATAGAGTTAATAATCTACAAAATAAATATATAATATAAACATTCGGGTTATAAAAATTCTTATAAGTAATAAAAAGAAAAAACATGTATATATTTCATAAGTCAAATATAATAGTATATAATTGCAAAAATAATACATACTTATTTGGACAATGTAAAAGTATGTCTTCAGGAAATTTTGTGAAGTGTACAGTGAGTGTCCACGGTAACTGTGGATCATTTCCACAGTACAAATCATATAAGAATCCAATTGGACAGTGCCATTTCAATGGTTGGCCATTATAATCCAACCACATTTCACTGTCGGCATTTTCTTGTGATATAAACCGTAGGAAATGTCTTTTCATCTATAATAATAATAATTGACTATTAACATTGTAATGCACATTTCAAAGAGACCAATAATGTTCTTAAGTACTTCTCTAATGGAAAACAAATTTTGATTTCATCTTTCTTAAAAACTTCTATCGTAATGCTATGGTTTCATTGTGACGGCTTTCTTCATTAAAAGTTTCAGCTCATTGTGAAGAATGTCAAGAATGGGACACTACATCCATCAATATAATGTCTGTATATTAACCACTGACTCATAATCCCTATTAACTTTATAATGATATGCTAATCGCTAAAAATATGTACATACAAAGATTTGTTATATATGTTGATATATGGTGACTTCTTTTTTTTTCTTCTAGCAAGGTCTTAACAGCTCCACCGGACTACTGTGGTGACTTCATTTTGATTCAGTAAGATTTTCAGTTAGTAATTTCATGCATTAATCTATCTGAGTGCTGATTGGTTACTTTTAAAACATTGAAAAACACAATCGTCTATTTTTAACCGACTCTTAGTAATTTTGGAAATTATAAATTTAGTTCGGTACACTACATTTATTGTAAAATGTTTATTACTCACCTTATCCGTCACAAGAGGAAAGTAGCTAAGCCTTGGAACCATAACGTAGAAAGGATCCGGTTGTTGGATTTCCATAATTTCTTCTTGAGCAAGTTGGAAACAAACCGGTAATTTTCCGTCCCATATTTCTCTTAGTACTTCTCTGTCGTTAGCCATTGAAAGAGGACTGTACACTTTCCTTTAGATATAGTTATTGTTTCTCTAAGCGTAAAATAAAATCGAATTCTTCTGTGTATACCTATCTATAATTCGTGCACAGAACTATATTACTCCTGACGAAGATCTTGTCTTTTTTTGTTATTCAAATCTTCTTAGGAAGGGTAGGTACCTGTATTGACGTTTTTTTTGTTTCTGTCACAGATTACGAAAAAGCATAGCTACTAGAAGATACTACCATGGACATAATAAATCCATGGATACTGTCATAGGTTTCAGTTCTTTCCATCCTAAGGCAAAGGTATCTAGACCATACAGTCAAGAGATATATTAACAAGGCGACTAATACACATACATTATACTATATACTAGTTTCTGTCCACAACTTCGTCCGCATGGAATAGTTACTTTCGATAAAATAAAATCAAAAACGATTTTGAAACTTTTCACACTAGTGTTCTGCTCCCATTTTTCAAATCGAACCAGTAATTCCTGAGATTAACGCGTTCAACCTATCAAACAAACCCTCCAGCTTTATAATGTTAGTATAGTTTAAAAATTATATTCTATACGCATTTTTTTTGTTCCTGTTTCTTCCCTACTGAGGCACAGGTGTCTAAAATTTTCATGATTTAATAAAGTTTGCTGCATGTTGGCAAGGCTGGTACACACCACAAGTAAAATAAAGAAAAACTAACTTACTAACTAACTAACTATTAAGAACTTCGTTGGGCGGTAATAGGCATTATGAAGCTACAACTTTTTTCTAGAACTCAATCACATATCTCTTATCGTTAAGGTAGCGTTCGTAAGAAACCCCCTACAACCTCACAAACTTTACCTCTTTATGATATTAGTATAGATAATATAATTAGTTTATAGCTTCTGCCCGTGACTTCGTACGCGTGGAATGGTTATTTTGCGCTAAAACGCAGCGGAAGCTCTGAAAAAGAAAAAATACCCCGATTTTGCAACATTCTTCATTGCTGCTCCGCTCCTATGGGTCTTAGCGTGATAAAATATAGCTTCCCTGATAAATTAGCTATATAACATTGAAAGAATTTTCCAAATCGGACCAGCAGTTCCTGAGATTACCTCTTATAACGTCACAAACTAACAAACTTTACCTTTTTATAATATTAGTATAGAAGTATAGATATAGATTAAAATTATAGTTAGTGGTAGAATAATTACATTTTTTTTATAAATCTCAATATTTCTTATTAAAATTTTCCATAAATATTATTTTATTACTTATCTAATACTATTTTACTCACACTTTTGAGTTTTCATAAAATTGTTAATATCGTGGCCTCAGATATACAAATAACTCATCTTATTTAATTACTTTAGCGCAGTGTGTCTCTCTTGGGTTGGGCTACTCGGAAATTTGTCTGGGATATAAAATTTACAGTTGATATTTTAGCTGTCACAATATATACAAAGTTACTAATTTATAGACAACAATTTGTCTCTAACTAAACATGATTTTAAATTAATTTTTACAATGTTACAGTTTTATTAAAGAGAAAGAGCAATGTTGACAACTATAGGTAATATTTAATATGTATATTAAGGGACGAAAATGTGTCTTCTTGTACGGGGTGACGTAATTGTTAAAACATGCGTTGTTTATGATAATTTGTTTTCCTCACTGTAACAGTTTTGTCATATTGAAAAACCTAGTTTTAATTTACAATTTTTTCAACAATAATTAACTGTCTGCTTTCCGTCAGGAAAACGGTATGTCTAGGTATTGAATGGTCCGATACATCGGTTTTAATTCATATTTCGAAGCCAAATTATTCGATGTATTTAGAATATCGATATATATTGAATATTCTACTGAGTATCTTTGGTTACAATTTATAAATTGAAGCTTTGGCTGTGTGGTTTTATATATCTTTGCCTTACGAAGAAAAAGTCTATACTATACAGAAATAAAAACAAATTTTTGACATAAAAGCTCACGTTTTTATTGGAAATACTTACTTTTGTCTTTATTATTTGCAGAATATCATTTATTGCTGTGATAGTGGTAATCCAAGTACAAATTTATATTTATTTTTAATAGAAATCACGATATTCAGTATAATATAAAGGTTTTAATTGTTACTTTTGAGTTCATAACCTATTAACTGCTGCATATTAAATAACATGGGTAAAAAAAGGAAACTTGGGGCAAAAGATGACGAATTTGAATATGATCCGATACCTAAACACTTAGTTACTTCGCATATAAGAAAGCAAGAAAAACGCCTTATTGTGATATTGGAAAACGCTCAACTGGAAACTGTAAAAGTGAGTTCTGATTTTTTTTTGCATTTACCTGAATAAAAAATACAAACAAAGATATTGAAAATTTAATATCGTTTTGAATTAAATTTCTATTCTCCATTATTTGTTTAATACATTTATTTTAGAATGGCAATAGTTTTGAATTACTAAATTGTGATGACCATGCAAATATACTACGAAAAAATGATCGTGATCCAGGCTCTTGTCGGCCTGATATCACACACCAGTCTCTACTAATGTTAATGGACTCCCCTCTCAATAGAGCTGGACTTTTACAAGTGTACATTCACACTGAGAAGAATGTTTTAATAGAAATAAACCCACAGACAAGAATACCACGGACATTCAAGAGGTTTGCTGGCTTGATAGGTGAGAATTATTCTTTATTTATTGATCTAAATGTATATATTTATAATTTTTATTATTATAATGACTATTTATTTCCCAAAATATTAAATGCAAATAGCTGAATTTGTATTTAAAATTATACACAATGTTTAGAGTAATAAATTGAAAAGCTATAGAACTGAACCCCATTTTGGTAGGATACAGGTTGATTAACTAAGGTATGCACATTTATAAAAATCACACCAATATGTTATAGGATAAAGCATATTATTTTGTTTTAAATTAGAACAACAGTACACATATGGTGTTAACATTGTATTTCTAGTAAATCATGCTTTACTTAACCAACCTGTACTTAATTTGATGCTAAAGAATTGAAATACAATATGTATACTAGTAAAAAAAAATGATGTAAAAAAATAGATCTGTCTTTGTAATATTTATCAACTTGACTTGATTGTATATAGTTTGTCTGCTTTAAATAAGAAACTATTACAGGTTTTTATTCAAGTATGATAAGGTTACAGCCGTGTACCTGATGACAAGTACAGTGCAATCTAAAGACTATAGGAACCAGGAAGAAATGTATAGTCAGCTCTTTCATGCCGGACTACAGAGCCCTTCAGTCGTTGGATATATACTCGCTGGTCCCAAAATGTGACACATTATAAAAGATACCGTTAGATCAGTTTAACATAGAGTGCATGGTGGTCATGACTTTTGGTTATAGATCCTTACCATATTGCAAAATCTTGACGAACTTGTCCTTATTAGACAACTAACAACCAATTTATTATTTACAGTGCAACTACTCCACAAGTTCTCAATTAGAGCATCTGATGGACCAATGAAATTATTGAAAGTAATAAAGAACCCCATAACATCTCACCTTCCCGTTGGAGTGAGAAAAGTTACAATGTCATTCAGTTCCAAAGTTGTTCAGAATTGTCGAGAGTTGGTGCCCAAGGACGAGCCTATAGTGATGGTCATTGGAGCTATGGCTCATGGTAAAGTGGAAGTTGATTATGCTGAAGATGTTATATCTATAAGCAATTATCCACTATCGGCTGCATTGACCTGTGCAAAATTATGTTCTGCATTTGAAGAAGTTTGGGATGTTGTTTAAATATAGTATTAAAAACATTATATACATATATATTGTTGTTTTTATTTACTTGGTGTAAATAAACCTTATAAAGAATTTTATTTTAAAATGATTAATTGACAAAATTATACATTACATTAAAATTTAAAATTGCTTGGCATACAGAGAAGGTGAGGTGACAGGTATGTTTAAGATGCTGCTGTGGTACATGGTTACAGTTTGTTCTTTTAGTTTTAACAAATAAACTGAACATTATTAATTTACTGCTGAACTACTAAACTTTAATACCTCCTTTTAATATTGAAAATTAGTACATCTATTTTGTAGTACATTTTGATACTATTTTTGTAGAACTATCAACTTTTGAATACACTATATTAGCTACATAAACGAGTTCAAACAACTAATAATACATAAATAATTAAATAATTGCGTTTACATTGCTATTATGTTTCCTTTTTAGTACAAAAATAAAGTATAATATCAAAAAATACATTGGTATATAATTTCAGGACAAAAACAATGCTACCCTTTCCTTTACAGAAAATCTATTAATTTCAATGCTATAATTTATAAAGCGTCTGGAAGTTCGTCGGAATTATTCATGGTCCTTTACTAATTGTTTGTTTTTTTTTTTTTATGCCAAAGGGCAACAAATAGGCAGCCTTGGTACATTGTGACAACTTTAATACCAAGGTTACCACTGTTCCGTTGCCGGCATTGAAGAGCGTGTTTCAATCCCCTTTTTAAGAGACCTATGCCATAACCTGTATTCAGTTTGTGTTGAACTTAAGTGAAATAAATTTAATATTTTTGGTCTGTGTGGGAGGTATCATCTGCGCATGAGGCATGGCTGTCGCCGCTAATTTTTGGAAGTTAACGTACACCGCCCCTAGTTTTTTAAACCAAATCTACAAGAGGTTACTTTCAATATCTATACTAATATAAGGCCGGAGAATATGTTTGCATGAACACGCTAATCTCAAGAACTACCGCGTACCGGTCCGATTTGAAAATTTCTAGTGTTGGATAGCTCAATTATCGAGGAAAGCTATATATCAATAAATAGCGCTAACACCAATGAAGAATGATTCAAAACCGGGTTTTTTGAAGCGTAAATCCGAAGTAACTATTCAACGCTGGTACAGCTGGTAGCTGTAGTAAAGCTAGTATACAATATAATCTATAGAAATTAGTGATTACAAAGGTACCACACACTTTTTTATTCAATTCTCCCCCTCCTCTTTACAAGAATCTTTCTTCTGTCGTAGAAAAAGTATTATAAAGTCTGAATTCTCCATAGTTGCTAAGACTCCTGGGCAACATTAATAAATTCTATATTTTCACAAACTAAATATTACTTATTGTACTCTTTGCAAACTAATGAGTAAAGAGTATTATAGTAACTAATCAGGGATACTACGTTTGATATTTTAGATAAAGTTGTATATTGGCGTAAGATGTCGCTATATACAATTTCTTTAAATATTCTTTACTTCCTACCAGATGGCACCATGAGCCTTATTCCAACTATAAGTTATAGTTCCAAAATCACAACTGACCATCTCGGACCATTATTTTTCAATATGTTATATTCAATAATATATCATAACGACTACAATTTTCGAGTTTATAATTTATCTTTGAGATAACTTTTAATACTCTATGAAAATACTAACGAAATTAGATAAAGAATTTTAAGTACAATTAGTCGCCATTATAAAAACTATGGTAAGTAGTGTGGACTTTATGTTGTGCAAAGATAATTTTATTAAAGCGAGACCATGAAATATAGAAAGGTTGGATTAGTTTCAAATCAAAAAAAGCGTAGAACTAAATTGAAGTCTCGAACAAAGAATTGCTTTACTTTATATCACTGTATCTCTTAAGGAATAAAACGTTACAAAAGGCCGGCCTAATTTCCTAAACACCGATGTATTTTTTGTTAACGTTCGCATTCTTGTCTTCCGAGATGAGCGTTTCGTTAGGGCACAATATCTTGATTTATCTCTGTGGAATTCGATCAGGACGAAAAGATGGAGTTTAAAAAAATCGTGTATTAGAAACATTTTGCGTTGGAAATAATAAAAGTTATGATATTTAATAAAAAAACAAAGGGTTTCTATCTTGAAACAAGAGTTTCCAAGTTTGAAGCAAAATTATTATTCTTTTCTATTTTAATTCAAAAATTTAAGTACTAATCTATTTACGAGTGACATTTATCATTTGCGTAATATATATACAAGATATATAAAAATAAGTGTTGGTATATATAAGTATTAAAGTTAGTTCATTGAGATATATCTTCACGAATAAGGTTTTTATGTTGTCCATTTTACTACAAATCGCTACTAGGTGGCGCTGAAGTAGTTAGCCTTCTATATAATCAAGCCGAGAACCCGTACGTATAATAGTAGTCCGGTGAAGCTGTAAAGACCTTGCCAGGTCAATAGCATAGTCAGTTCGAAAAAAAAAAAGGAAAAAAAAAAAAAGAAAAAAGAAAAAAAAAAAAAAAAAAAAAAAAAAAACAACAAAAAAAAAAAAAAACCGTACGTATAAGTTTTTAAACACGAAGAATGTTTCCATAACATTAATTTTGTTATAACAATTAGAATAAATAATAACGTACGCGTTTATTAAACATAGGGTCTTTCAGTTAACACAGATATATTATTTTAAAATATAAAATTCTTTCTCCTTTAAACACAAATAAAAACGTCGTTAAGTTAACCTTTTTGTTTAAGTTAACTTCACTCTACATTATTTAAATCATATAATTTGTCGAATTATCTATCTAACAAGAAAATAGTAAAAACAAAATATAACATAAAATATAACGCAATAAGTTATCGCTAAGAACAGTACAATGAGCAGATAGTACTTCATATGATACCACGATAATTATGTTTCTTATGATAGTTTGTACTGTATTTAGTCACAGCCATAGATAATTTGTATTCTCAGAAACGAGGACTGATATAATAGAAATGCAAAGTGTAGCTTTTACGAATTTACGTAAGTACATAATTGTTGCATGTAATGAAAGCTGCGCAACGAGCACCGCGGCACCGTTCCTGCTCGAGGGACTAGATTCTTGGCAACCTGCCGTATACGGTGTACGGACTGACTGAGCCAATTAACTTGACAATAATGTAAACAGCTATTTGCTAGAATGTCTATGAAGCATGTTATAGATATGTACGCAGCACCATAATAGTAAACCTTAGTGCTTAAGATAATATCATAATTCTTATATTTATTTATTAAAAGATTCTTGTAATAGAAGTTAAATAAAAGAAAAATACAATGAACTTGGATGTATCTCAATTTTCAAAATGAAGGTTTTCGTTGTGCTGCTAATTTTCATGAAATAGAGCCTTATATACTGCACAAAGCTGTGCTTCAATGACTTGTAAAAATCCTGTGAAAACTAGTCATGTAATATTGGAGAATAGCGTGTTCATACAAACATAGTTTTTTTTAAATAATGCTATTTAATATTCTTTTGCATTCCCTACATCGTCTGAAATCACTCTTTAGCAAATATTTTTAATGTAAGTTTTTAATGTAGGTACAGACACTACGGTGCCACAGTTTTATAGGAATTAAAACAGGTTGTTTAGGACTGTATGTTGTCGACTAAAAAGTATCTAAAAAATAATAACCTATACATAAATAGGCAGAGACATCTGTTAAGTACATGTTCCTCCTCTGTTTCTCTAACGATTTTCTTTTTTTTTCTTTGTTTAGTAAATATTGATGAGCTTTAAGTGTTTTATTTATTTTATCTTGGCAAGCAATCTTTGAAATTATTACTGCCATTGTTGATTAGGTAATAATATTAGAAGTTTCTTGAAATAATTTCGATGTTCTAACAAGATGGTGGCCTTCATTGTTACAACTCTCCAGGAAGTTTTCGTGGCATCTCAGAATTCAAGCTCCGTGGTATTATTTCCCACCTCCATCCCCCTTTCCCTTCCCCTTTCTCCATCCCTACTCCTCGCCCTGTTGGTTCTGTCACCTGTTCGTTTGCCTGCTTTTGACATGAAAAAAATATATATTTGCCATCCACTTCATATGTGCACTATAACCGAACTATATTACGTAAAATGCCTTCTATATTACAAAATATAGTCTCATAACACAAGATTACGAATAAAATATAAAAGCCGCTACATAACAGACTAAGATCCCGCCAAAACTCAGCTTTAGTGTTCATCAATGAACATCAATGAAAAATTTGGGAATTATTTTTTCATACCAACGAAAATATTCGTCACGCATCACGTTCGTTACTCAATACAGACAATTATTACCTGTATTGAGTGTATAAAAAAGTTTGCACTCTTTATTATGGTTGACTGTCGACTACCGGACAACAATCAGTATATATATAAATTTTTATATCGAAATCTCAAAGTATATGTTTAATATTTTGTTCTATACTGGCTATGGTGACCTTTTTTAAAATGACAGTTTGAAGCACAGAAGCGGTAATTCTTATGTTGTATTATTTTCTTCTATATACGAATCTAATTACTAATTATCAATTGAGAGATACTCATCATAAAAAAAATTAATAATTAATAACTGCACCATGTTTGTTATGATTTACAGTATTCAAAAATACCTTATTATTGTATCGTTATCGTTGGTCGGTTATTTCAAAGTATCGCTACTGGTCTTTAAGTCTTATCTAAAGCGATGATTGATTCAATAAGGCATGCTGGTAAGTACTTAGCCGTGACAAGGCCAGTAAAATTTCTTGGAAATCGACTAACACTGTATCGTTGCCACACATGCCCAAACACTATGTTTCCATGCTACCGAAATATCCGCTCGTGTGTGTGTTTTGCATAATTTGATAAGCGTGTGTTTGTAGATACTTTATGAAGTATTTTTGGACCACAGAACGAAGAAAACGATGTATTTTTTTTATTCTTTTGCCTGAACTTTTAGTAAGTAACACATAATAATTAATAATTGTTTAATCTATACTAATATTATAAACTTTTTCGTTGAACGCGCTAATTTCAGGAACTACTGGTCCGATTTGAAAAATTATTTCACTGTTAGATAGCTCATTTATAAGAAGGTTATAGGCTATATATATCATCACGCTAAGATCAATAGGAGCGGATCAGCAATGAGGAATGTTTCAAAATCGGCGTTTTATCCTTTTGAGAGCTTCCGCTGCGTGTTAGTTAACCCAAAGTAACTATTCCACGCAGACGAAAGACTGAGCAGAAGCTAGTTTTATATAAAGTGTAAAATAATATATCGATCTCCAATTGCTTTTAATGAATATCTATCTATATCTATATATCAGCAATGAGGAATGTTTCAAAATCGGGGTTTTATCCTTTTGAGAGCTTCCGTTGCGTGTTAGTTAACCCAAAGTAAACTATTGCACGCGGACGAAAGACTGAGCAGAAGCTAGTTTTATATAAAGTGTAAAATAATATATCGATCTCTAATTGCTTTTAATGAATATCTATCTATATCTATATATAGATAAAATGACAGAAATCTGCCATTGTGCACGCATTAGGTAGGTACTCAGAAATTGGTGGATAGACTTTTTTATAAAATTATTGTAGTTATTACTTCCCAGATACTTGGTCCTTATCTAACAAATTATTACGACATTTTTATAAGCACTACGTTTTTAGCGAAGTGTATCCTCGCCGTGAAGAAGTGAGGCAAGCGATGTGGTGCTTATGTTTTTCTTTTTGTATGTAATAGTATTGTTAAGAAAACAAACAACAAGGACAAAATAGCGGGTATCTGCTAGTTAAACAAAAACATAAATTATGCAACAAAATTGATACGACTGTCGTTTGCCCGAGCTAACTTCCAAATTGCTGAATCGATTTAGACTAGGCTTTTCTAGGAGATACTAGTATTTACTCGTAGTAGTTTACCGTGAAGCTGTGGAACAATCTCCCGGCCAGTGTGTTTCCTTCTTCTTATGACATGGGGTCCTTCAAGCGCAACGTGAAGAGATACTTACGCAGGCCGGCATGACAGCGGCGACCGGCGATGGATAGTATGTCTCTCGGTGGTCGCCATTGTTTTTGGATTGTACTGTGCTTACCATCAGGCACAGTACAGTCACTTTGCCAAGCTACTATAAAAAAAAAGTAGTAATTTTCAGAATGTTACCATATAAAATATCGGGTAAGCCGTAAGAGCTGTATGTGTTAAGTAAGAATGACAGAACTACAATGAAAAAAATGTTAATCCCCAATTAATCTAGATAAATTACATAGTTTCTTTGAAAGAACACACCCGTTTTCACGAAAACGAAGTCTCGCTCACCAGCTAATTAATAAACGAGGTAAATGTGACACTTAGATTATTTAAAATTTACGGTTTTTATAATATAACTTATTTTAAATATTTTTCCATTGGTAAAAATATAAGTAAAGCATTTTGACATAGTAATATCAAAACATACTTGTTTTCTCAATATTTTTCGTATTGAATAGCGCTGTTGGACAGAAGAGATTTTATAATTTCACCGTACTTGGGGCGAGTAAGTAAGTAAGGCATTCAATTGAAATTATAACCTGTGCAAGAGTTGCTATATTGCTGAATTTTGGCTTGGTTTGTTGCCTTCTATCTATAAGAGCATGTCAAAGGGTAATCGAAAGGTGTATGATGAAAATCTCAGTAAAAGACTGGAAAAGAGCACAAGAAAGAAGACCAACAAAAGAAGTACAAAAGATAATAAAAAAAGGAATCGATGTCGATGAAGACAGGACACATAACAAGATATAGTAAGAGAAATTGGACAAAAAATATCACGGAATGGTATCGACGAGATGGTAAAAGGAGATGATGGGGACATGTTAAAAAATGGACATATAATGTAAAGAACGTTGGTTGTACAATTTGACAAAGAAAAGCAAACGATAGGAAAAATTAGAAACAGAAGGAAGAGGCCTACGTGTCTAGTGACACGTTGACCACTAAAACGGGAAACCTGATGTATTAATTTTATGTAAAAATGTATCTTTTTGTATTAGCAATAAAGTTTATAATGATAATGCAAACTCCGCGAATTCTAATCTGACTAACCAAGCGAGCTAACTAACCATACATTTATACAACTAACTATATATGCGTAACGTGTACATGTAGTTTAGGATATGCACAATTTTGGCTTGATATACCTTTGTTTTCTCCGATTTTCTCAACTGTTTTTTTACACTTTCATTTGTGTGTGGTTATCACAGTTCAGTATCGACTCAGGGGCCATGTTGGATGTTATCTACGCGAATGACCTGCTATTATCTAAACTTATTATTACTAGAGTTCGTCGTTATTTTTGGCCCGTATCACACTTACTGTCAGACTTCTGTTTAGTAATTTTTGAAGAATGAAAATAAATAAAGATATCATTAATTTAATAATGGTTATAATTTCAATCTAATTAGAATTGGACAGTTTGCAATGTGGATTATATAAAAGAAGAATTGAATAAATATAGAAACGAATAAATTTGTATTTTCTATTTAGATTTTAATGTTTAAATTTTGGACTTAAATTTACTTCTGAAATAAATTCCTTGCGTAAGTTATAAGTATGGACATGGAATGGAATGTTTCCAAGAAACTCTTGAGCTTTGTAGCTTATTAGCAGGAAACAGATACATAACGGCTGCATAATAACAACATGCATACCAGTTGCATACATCATCCATGTTATTGGAAGCGTAGAAAAAATAGATGAACATTTATTCATTGATACATACACACTGGCTTCGGAACTAACGCTGATAATTTACTTATAACTAACTACACACTTTTTTTTCGAACAGATTATAAAACTGTTGGCCTCAAAGCGTCTATAGCTTCACCGCACTATGTAACTACATAGAATTTTTTTTTTTTTTTTTTTTCCTCGAACTCGATACAGTGACACACCCATACATCACTGCAACAACATTACACACATCACCTCCACACACGTGCACGCTCACACGCTTACACATAAAGTGGATGGGTTTTTCTTTTCTTTCCCGTATCGAACTGTAATAGTTTAGAATCTTTTCCGATACAAAATACACATAGGAGTTGTTGAGATATGTATGCTTGGTACACATATATGTTTCAGCAACTCTTATTGGTATGAATAGTTTAGCTTTAACTTAGGTTAGCTTTGATAGATCGCGAATTGCATGAACAGGCAACAGCCAAGCCGAGGTGTGCCGTGCACCCTTGAGCTGGTTGCCAAAACAAAAATCGGCAGAGTGCCTAAAGCGCTCGCCTTAGTAGTCCGGTGAAGCTGTTAAGACCTTG
>MU158715.1:1686836-1738705 GCA_015888305.1 Antheraea pernyi
GCACGGCGGGCGCCGCCTCGTCCAGCTCCATCTCGGAACCGGAATCCGAGCTGGAGCTTGGCGCGGGAGCACGGGCTTGATCCGCCGGATTCAGCGGCGAATCCGACGAATCCAGGGACGACTCCGAATCGTTTTCGAGAACCGCGAACGAATTCTTGAGCGCTAGTCGTGACGCATTCTTACCCTTTGTATAAATAGCCACGAAGGCTTCAAATGACGCGTTCAAATCTAAATTGGAACCCTGTTCCTCTAAGTACTTATTGTACTGCGACAATATCTCTATGTCGGCCATACCGAGGCCGGAGGGTGCGGTGGGTCGCGAAACAACCTCCCTGCCTGAGGGGCAGGGGGGCACGCCTTAACGGTTTTTAAGGGACTATCCCGAGTCCGGACCAAAAGAGCTGTTTAAAACTAAACAAATTAGGAGAAAAATGTAAATAAATACGTGAGCGAGAGAGAGGAAAAATAATATAAGACTACATAAATAAACAAAAAGTAAATAAATATATAAAGAAACGAATTGAGAAATACGTAAATAAATAAGTAGAGTAAACAAATAAATATATCAAGCAATAAATAAATAGAAAGGAAAGGTCTCACTCAGTTCTAGGAAACAGAACGCCACCTGTAGCACAGGTGTGCGGCGCAGGTGTGCGACTCAGGTGTGCGGCGCAGGTGTGCGACGCAGGTGTGCGGCGCAGGTGTGCCCAATCGGAACAATGGAAACGAGCACTCACGAAGTAATAACTGACGTCACTAAATCACGAGTATCGAAATCGAAGAGAGCAACGAGCGCGACGTCCGTCTTGCACGGTAGTCGGATCGGAACTCCACTACATAGAACACACCCAATTAATTTATATAGAAAATTTCTGTTATAATATAAGTAGAGATGGCGCTGCCGGTTGCTATTTTAATCTGTGTTAGTTATTAATCTGTGATTACTACAGTCGGACACAAGAGTTTATGCCAGATCTTTGGAGTGTTCATAAATCCCGAGAGACGCAGTAAATCTATTTTAAGATACACTTGAGCGGATGAACGATGCTCTTCATTCGAAATTCAAGTTTTATTCAATATTTTCAACATCGAAACAGTAGATTTTTGATGTTAAATGTACACAGCGTTTTCGAATTTTGAATTATTATATTTTCCAAAACGGAATATATAATAGCGATACTTTTAATATTAATATAAATGGAATGGTTCTATTTAATATGGGTATAGAAACCTTTAGTTTACTCCTTAAAAAAGTAGTGTAATGTACATATTATTCTATATAAATAGTGGCGAACCCGATAGCCAGATAATGCTGTTCCACGGTCAAAGTTTGTGATTATAATGCATTTTTCTGTCAGAAATACACAAAATATACAAAAAAAAATAGTCCTAAAATTGTCTAAAATGTTGATCTCCACAATAGCGCCACCTAGCGGGTCCAACTGTTGCTAAAAACTATCCAAGTGAAGGGTGGTCTCCATTTATAGGAATAAGTAAAAAAAACTCAGAAAGAAATCTATTATATTAAATTACAAATAAAAATTATGTTCCCTGTTCAGGCTAAACTGATTTTAACAAGACTGTTATAGACAATTACGATACCTTCCGTAGTATTTATTAGCCTACATATCATTATGTGTTTCCATAGGGGCTTAGAAGCAATAAAAAGTTTAATAACTTGAGATTAGTATACGCCTAAATATTTTACCCATATATGGTGGTAGAATATTTTTTGCAGGTGCAAGTTTTCTCTTGATGCTTTCTTCACTGTCAGCCGATGATGCTACTAAATAAAATTACTATATATAAGCGAATTTCGAAAAATCTTTTGGTACACGTAACATTTGATCGATAATGCGTTGTCACATCGCTCGATCATCAAAAAAAATCATAGTAGATTATAATAAAATGACAATAAAAAAAAAAGACAGGTCGCAATAAACGAAGTCTCCATGAAACAACAAAACCATAACAATGAAGTCGCGGGCACATACTAGTTAAATATGTAATCTTTAGGGGTGTTATTACAAAAAAGTCAAATACGTATTAAATACTTGCTTTAAAAAAGTTTGGATACTTATGTATTAAATGCACCGCGCTCGCCGAATGTTCAACGTCTTGCTCTTCTATCTCTGTTTGGTTAGCTTAGGTTAGACTCGCGAAAAAGGATACACGATCTTGCCGCGGCAGCGGTTGGCAAGCGCGGTGCATTTAATACGTAAGTATCCAAACTTTTTTAAAGCAAGTATTCAATACGTATTTAACTTTTTTGTAATAACACGTTGGTAGTCGTATGTGAACGATGGTAATGTCTGCTATTGTTCATCCACTAAAAACGATTGTGGTATGTAATGTATCTTATATCTAATTATTACCTATATATGTATATGTTAAAAAGATAAACCGCATCGAGTTTCTTGTCGGTTCTTTTGGATGAATGGATTGTTTTAACGGCGCGGTTATAACTTTGACGTTCATAAGTGCCTCCTTACTACGTTTGTGTGTACACGGACTTCGTGAGTAATCACAGTCACATTTCAATTGTATTCGTACAAGTTAAAATTCGTCAGTCGTAGATTATTATGTCACATGCAACACAAAACCTAATATAACGTAGTAAGATTTTTGAGTTTGGTTGTGGTATTTGCTAATTGGAATACACGTTGACGGCCACTGTACTAGAATTTCGTCACTGGGAAGTCGCAGGTGTTCTTTCCATCGGACACACTGAACAAAAATTCATGAGTCAACATAAAAGGAAATTGTCAAGTATTGTACTTCGATACCCAATACTTTAATAACGTTATAATATCATTAGACACTATTATGATTAGTATCCTAAAAATGTATCGACTTTCGATATACTTAAATTAGATATAATGTTTGCGAATAAAGATAATGTAAAGTTCACAAGATACACTTTCGACATGACCTTGTAATTTTTTATAGAACGCACCCAGAAATGTTTCTGCGTCATTGATAATGAAATCCTTATTATGAACCACAATTGCGATATTTATCTAGAACAATATCTGTTCTGATAGAATCGATAAGTGGTTAGCATAAATGTAGTTAGCTATATTATATGTTATGATATTCAAAACATTCCGTCCTTGTGACAAAGTTAATTATTACGTAATTGGAAAATTTATTGGATTCCAATTTATTGTGAATATTATATCTTTTAGTGGGTTATTGAAGTTGTTTGACATATCTATATAACCGCTTTCTGATACAATCCCGTGAGTGATTTTACTGGCTTTATGATGTAATAATTTTATTTTAAGATAAGTAACGACTTTTTTTCTCTGTCTACGCTATTGGCCTAACAAGGTCTAAACAGCTTCACCGGACTACTAGATAAGTAACGATGTTAGAATAATAACATAAATAAGGTCATTTAAAATTCACACAAATATAAGATAATGAGAATTCTAATAGTAGTACAAGTGTACATAGTACAAACCTATACTTGTTAGGAATCAAATAGCCCTGTTAGACTGTATGTTAAAAAAACTTGATTTAACATTACCAGTCAAAATCAAAATCAAAATCAAAATATCCTTTATTCAATTTAGGCCCTGAGAAGGCGCTTATGAATGTCAAAGCTACTACCTTACAGTAACTTGCACAGATGCTGAGTACCTATTTAGTAAAAGTGGATTACCCAACTGTTCAGACTTAAGTATGTATATAAGTACCTACTTATATGCTAATTTACAACTATGTCAACAATGTTAAAAGAAAACATGTATACATTAGCTCCAATGCTAACTGTTCTAGAAAAGAAAACTAGTTACTTAAGGCTACTTAGTCTACTAAATAACTATTTTAGTGTCTCATTGTAAGGAAAAATTAGTGTCTCTCATAATCTATTAGGATTATGAAAGTAGACAAAAGCACGCCCTATAATATTTCTAACAATACACATATCATTGCGAGCGTGCAGCACGCCAGACGTAGTGGCGGCGCGGTGTCGTGCGCCCGAGCCGCCGCGCCGCGCCGCTAGACCGTTCGGCGCCTGCGCTCACAAAGGATTCATTGTACCTCACTCGACCGTTTCTATTCAAGAGACCCACGGCTTCTTCGTTTTTTTTCCCCGAAATTCCCGGTGCCACAATGACACTCAAACAATGGATTTCCGTCCCTTTATTGGCACCTTATTTTTTGTCGCACGTTAAATAGACCTACACAAGTTCTAAATAATTTCACAACTTGTTTCGATTTCGATGAAGTTTTATCGCCGGCGATCACAGTTTTATCTTTATTTCAAAGAAAAAATAACTTAATTACTAGTAATAAGTAGTGATTAACTACATTATAAGATATCAGTGAACGAAAGCATGTGATGCATCACGAAACATTCTGCTGAAGCGAAATTATACATGTTCAAAACTCAAGAGTACATTAGCTAACTTTCCAAGTTTCCCAATAATAGGCGCTAAAAGCTTGTATAATGTGACAAGGTAGAAGCAAATTTTCCAAGCAAGGTGCGGCAGACGCCCACTATAAACAACCGGTGGTGCTACTAAACAGGTTTCCTCTCACCGACGATCATGCCACGTTCGCTTGTCGAGCTCTTGACCCGCGTTTTGGTGAAATAATTACCGGTGAGGTAAAATATTACATATTTGGTATATTGTATGGTTACACAATAGGGATACAATATCTTATATTACTTTTTATTTTACCTGAATAAGGCGTGGTATCGGTATACTCCAAATACTTTTAAACCATCTAATAAACAATAAAAATATGCCTTCTAATCATTATCTAGTTAAACCAAGGGGGTAAGGGGTGTCGAATAATATATAAGACTTGAGACATCCAAGCGAACCTCACCTGCACGTGGTGCACCCTGCTGAATAACGAACGAGGCAATGGCGAAAGCGGGGTGGTAGTGTTTTACAGCCCAACTGGGTCGCAACCACCATGTATATGGCGAAAAAGCCCGTCATAGTGATTCGCTTCTTCGCGTTTCGGGATCAGCCTGTGCATATCCAGCTCTTCGCAGGCCGGCATGACAGCGGCGACCGGCGATGGATAGTCACTCGCCATTGTTTTTGGACTGTACTGTGCTTACCATCAGGCACAGTGCAGTCATTTTGCAGTGCTACAATAAAAAAAAACAACCAATGCTACATGTTAAATTATGAAAACATGAAATAGCATGGATAGGTACAATCGTAAGGATTTAATGATGGTATGTTCCCACGTATTCAGCATATCTGCTAAGTAATTATTACTGTAGCTTTGTACACAACATTAAATGATGTCAACACAGCGAAATGTTATCTGCATCCGCTGTGGGGTCCTGTCTGGTGACACACATAAGTTGTGTGTATCTGCATTTATTTAAGATTCAACTTTATTACGTTCGTCATTCGCCTTCCTGCAAATTATCATTTTTCTGGGAAGTGTTCTAATTCAATCTAATCAGATTTGATAACATTAAATTACCTTATTTAATGGCTGATTGTCAATAGATCGATGGAAATGTTCTAACATTATTCGTAGCTATACTTATTATTTCTTTATATTCGTACTGATATTATGAATGGAAAAGTAAGTTTTTTGATATAACAAAATTAAACTCCGGCTAAAACAAAATTTAGGTAACTGTTTGGTGCAAGTGGCCCTAAGTATTTTGTCAAAAAAGTGTGATGGATAGTACGATTGGCGAGATAAAAATGAAGGCTTTATGTTTTCCTTTTAGGTATTTTATTACTTGTCATTCTCATCACGTATGGATGAGTTTTAGAGCCATAATTGTTCAATTTGTAAGCTCATTCCAGATATTTAGAAAGTCTTTGTGTTCAGAAAAGTAGGCGGTTATTTAGCACATCATAACCCATTTGTGTACATAATCCTGTTTTCCTTTGTTTTTATTATGTAGCTCAAAAATAAACCTAGTGCTCAATATCAAGAATGTATGTAAGGTATCAAAGATATTCGCATCAACTTAGTATATTGTATAGTATATTATATAAATGTTTTTTAAATGTTGATATTATTAATTGTGATGTCCGAAAAAAGCTGAATGTATGTATTGCGCATCAGATATTAGTATTTATTTGAATTATAATATCATATTACGGGTCGTCTGGGCCTGGCCAAGCGCCATCGTTCAATCGCGTACCTGTTAGTTGCATAACGGATTCAAATTATAGTTTTCGCGTGGGCAGACTTAGTTTAGAATAGCTATTATATTATTTGCAATTTGCATAATACTTTGTTTTATTTCAATAATAGCGATGATCTCATTTTTTTATATTTAAATTCAGTTGAACGTCAAAGTAGAATAGCTTCTGAGTTTTATTGGACCGTTTACGTGTTTGGTCACTGCGATATATGCAACGGTCGTGTCGGTCGAGGTGGCGTGATCGCTGGCGCCAAGCAAGCGACCACACTTGCGTGTTACATGCGGTCGATGACGCATAATATCGCGACGGGATTGGCCGGTGTGCAACTTATACACAGCTCATTATACATTTATACAGTAATTTATATTTCAACTAGCGGACCCGGCGAACTTCGTTTCGCCTAGAAGTCGAATGTCAAGTCATCGTCAATAGTCACAAAACCGACCAAGAGAGAGTCGGAGAGTTCTGAACAAAATTTCGTCAATCACAGATTTTTTGTTTTAAATTGAATGACGTTGACATTCGTTACGCGCGTTTTTTAAAATATGCAAAATTAAATGTATATTTTTCAATCTTTCTGGGAGATTTTCTTAATATTTGTTTCCGTAAGAACCTTGTACAGAGTATTAGAAAACTACAAAAAAAAAAATAAGCCAAATCGGTCAAGCCGTTTTCATGTTATGTCGTGACAACGGAAAACGGGTTTCATTTTTATATATATAGATGTACCTGTAATGCGTTGTAAATAAACTTTATCTTTTCTTATTCATTTACGTTTAATTCTTGATCGCTGAGACCTTCGGATTTCGTTCATGGTTGTCTACTAAAATGCTTTTTCAATTTCATGTAAGGTCATTTAATTCGAAACGAAGTATAGCTTGTATTACGGTAACTAAACAGCGTATAATCATACATATCTAAGTTTTAATACTATTATACTGATTATGCTATTATAATGATACTTAACACCATTTGACAATTATGTTCATCACACTAAAATCTAGCATGTGCTACGATCGAAAGGCTCAATAATAGGGCCATAACAAGATGTTATAACATCATCACTAGCTTGTCAGAAACTCATTGTCATAGGCTAGTCCGGTGAAGCTGTGAAGACCCTGCCAGGTCAATAGCGTAGTCAGTTCGAGAAAAAAAAAACATAGTCATAGGCCTCAGGCCTCTTCTCGAAGGAAGGTATAATCACTACGCTAACTCATGACGTATTGGCGATTTCAAACTGAGAAGTCCACAGTCACATTTTCCCCACAAACAGGATTACTACAAGAACATTTCTCAGGTTTCCTCACGATGTTTCCTTCACCGTCAGCCGATAGTGTTACCAATTTAAATTAGTAAATGTACGCGACTTCCGAAAAATTCGTTGGTACATGCCAGGGTTCGTACCTGCGAACATCGGAGTGATATTCCACCGACAAACGACTAGACAATCGCGAATTTTATGTATAGGCTTTTATATATCTATACATAGACGTTGTATATGTGTTTATTTTATCGAGCTATAAATCTTATGAATAATTTAAACCACAAATAAGGTGTATGTTTGCAATGCAAAAGTAAAGGTAGGTTAATCATTTCAGTTCAAGTCATGCCAGTCCATAAATAAGATCGCGTAACAAATAACAGACACGTGCAATTTTTCCATTGCATACTATGTTGACATTACTATTAGATAAAGAATGTTACTGACGACATCTAATAAATATGCATATATTTGTAACATATGTAAGTACAAATATGCAGATCCGTTTATATGTGAACCTCATTGATGGTTAACTGTTGATATAAAACTAGGTAATAATTTAACCAAATTCGTATATTTGTAATACTTCTTACTCATAATATATTTCATTGAATTAATTATTTTCTGAAAACATTCATGTGTAAAACTATATTTGGGAAAAACCCGTACACCCGTAATGTTTTCAGTGGGTATAGAATCATCGAAATAAATACTTCTTGATATCATTTTTACCCACAGAACAAAACTAAGTAGGTACTTACTTGCATGACACAGAGTATAATAAAGTAAAATGATTATTTTATAGATTTCAATTCTACGATAACATTTTCAGTAGCATTTTAAAAATCGGGTACTACATTTTTCGGTACATTTTTGAAAAATGTTGTCTACAAAATAACCACAGAAATATAAAACACAGTAAAATCTAGAAAGAACACTATATTTCCTTTTTTATGGTAATATATGGGCAGGTAACTGCTTATTACAGATCCTACTTGAATTTGAAGTTAGTTTGTGACTAATAAAACTATCCATTCACAATGACATTGACATGAATGTTTCTAATAACACTTTTCATACTGTACTTTGACTTTGTTTCTTTCGTTATAATAACTTTAAATGTTACTCTGAGTTCAAAATAAACTGGAATTACATTTTAGCCCTTATTATAGAAATTATAAAGAGTATTTTCATTTCATATCAAACATGTCTAAACACATATTTCTATGTTTTTAGAATTGTAGAGATTTTTAGAATATAAGAATTTTCACACCGCTGCATATATCATTTAATACTTCTATCTTCAGTACTTTCGGTTTACTCAGTTAAAGACTTATTATGAACGATTTAAATAGGTGTATTTTCATCTATTGATCGATTGCTTTTTGCGAACTTATAGCAAATAGGTGATAGAAATCAAATAGAGTTAGATAAATTCAATGATAAGATGATATAATGTAACATATCCTGTTACAAAGAAATACTATTAGTTGTTTAGGCATATTCATTCATGTTGGGTATTATGACTGTAAACTATGTCATTGTTCTACTGTTTGTGCGGTTTATCATTTTTGTAAAGGTTTTACGTAGTTCTAATTGACAACGCGTATTGACGCACGTAGGCGCTTGTACTTTTATAGATATAAAATGAAACATTCGTTCTGCTATCTACGAATATACTGTGTCATAGAAACATCACGTCATATCCCAATCAATAGGAATGAGTATATTGCGGTCCCACAAAGGTATGTGGTGAAAAATGCTCTTACATGGAAAATGCCCATTATCAGTTATTACAGTGGATGTAATTTACAAACTATCATACACAATTTTAAATTTCCTTTCCCTTTAATAGTTTTATTATCGATCTTAATCTTTTCAGCCAATATATCTTAAAGTACCTTTGTTTTCATATCAGTGGATATCGGTTAAATTTATAAATTTCAATACATACATATTTCATACTCATCAGTGAAATCCCTTCATTTATTTCTTCGGTTACTAACATTTCGGTCATTTCATTATTACTTTCAGAAATTTAAGTTGTTCAGGTACACGTCGCGCGAATAAAACGTTTTTTGTAGTAGTCAGATGTGGCAGGAGACAATCAATTCCAAACGAATGTGCAAAATAACGTTCACTTATATACTTATTATAGCTAATTGCAATAGTATGGGACATCTGCGTCCACAAATTTACCACATAGTGCATTATATGTTTTTCTCGAAAATATTAATAGTATTACATGATTATTTATGATCATTTCACTTGACGATAGATAAAAAATATCCTTTGTCCTATTTCTTGACATAATTGACTTCTGTACCTAATTTATTACAATCCGTACAGCGTTATTTAAAGAAAACTCCTGTGTAGTTTATTAATTGTTGCTATTAACATTTGTTTCAAAAGATATACAGAAGAGTTATAGTAAAACGGATATTGTATAGATACAATATCAGTTGTCATCTATGATATTGATTGGGCAGACGTTTTTTGAGTTTAACAATCTCAGAACGTTAATCACTATATATTATAAAACAAAGTCCTCTGTCTATCTGTTCGCGATAAGCTCAAAAACTACGGAACGGATCTTTATGCAGTTTTCACCAGTAGATAAAGAAATTTAATGGGAAGGTTTAGGTATATAGTTTGTCGCTTTTTACTATCAGGGCGGGATAACTTCCGCCCTGCCCGCTAGTAGGTAGGTATATAATACATTTATGAGCTCTGAGCAGTGTAAAATGAGGGCAAATACATTATTTTAAGTATAATGAACAGAAATCTTACATTTCATTATTTTAACCATCTCTTGTTCTATTATCTATCTTCTTTTTTATCTATAGATTTTCTCTCTATAGTTTTTATAGATTTCTTATCTATAGATAAAAAAGAAGATAGATAATAGAACAAGAGATGGTTAAAATAATGAAATGTAAGATTTCTGTTCATTATACTTAAAATAATGTATTTGCCCTCATTTTATATTTGATCAGTGCTCATATAATAACATTTTTTCGAACAGAAAGATACGTAGTGAGATGTGAAATATTTACATAAATCTATATAAATAAGTACGTACTTATTCAACATTGTGCATAAATTGTGATCAAGTACCTACGTAAGCAATACTCGATACATTACTTGTATGATAAATGCGATAACTGATATATCTGCGTAACTATATTTGGATCTGATGCAATCGTATATACATCGGAGAGTGTTTTGCGGTGAATGACTGCAATATTCACAAACAAACGTATTATTGATATCATGGTGTTTAGTAACCTACAGAAAGCGTTTTAAATTTTAAGGATCAAATGTTGTTATGCTAGTGTCTATACATACAATAAGTAAATCTAACTATTATTGTCTGTACTATTTAGATTTTTGTGAGAAAAATTGTTGCATGTGTTTTGTTGTGTTGGAATCACTACATAGTATAAAACAAAGTCGCTTTCTCTGTCCCTATATCCCTATGTATGCTTAAATCTTTATAACTACGCAACGGATTTTTAAGCGTTTTTTTTAAATAGATAGAGTGATTGAAGAGGAAGGTTTATATGTATAATAACATCTATTAAATAGTGGAGAACTACTGTTATTTTTGAGGTTTCTAATGTGATGTCGCAAATAATTACATAACCGATTCGATGCAGACGAAGTTGCACTCGTCAGCTAGTAAGTTATAAAATACATTTCAACCATTTTTTAAAAGCTGCCTGTCTATATGTTTGAACACGCAGCGCTGCTAAAGTACTGCATTTACGATAACCTAATCAAAAAAACCATAAAGCATATCCTGGAGTAACATTTAGTCTTAATTTCATAAAAATTGGTTCACTTTATCAAAAGTAATTGTAAATTTAATGACGACGCGAATTCAGCACGAGAGAAAAGTAGATGGTCTTAATTCATTCAGATGATTTTATTAGTCACTGTTTTTTTTAACATTAGGCTCCACGCGGACGGAGTCGCGAGTTTTTTTTTTTTTTTTTTCGAACCGACTACGCTATTGACCCGGCAGGGTCTTCACAGCTTCACCGGACTACTAAGGTTAGCGCTTAAGGCACACAACCGATTTGGGTTTTAGGTAACATACACAAGGGTGCACGCACACCTCGGCTTGGGCTGTTACCTGGAAAAAGACGCGTCTGTCCTAGCTAACTATTCTAAGCTATTCATACATATATACATTTGTGAACCATACAATCGAAATTGCATGATTCAGAAATGAATACACGTGTATATCGGATTGAGTATTGAGTCGCGAGTGCAGATAGTAATTTATAAGAATTTCAACAACAGAATAATACGAACGAATATAAAATCCCAACCTCTAATTAGGTAAGTATTTCTAAAGAGCAAAGCTATAAGAAAATTGCCTAAAAATCTATAATAAAGTGGTAAATCCATATTGTGTGGGGGGTGTAGTTCGCAGCGAATACCACTAATGGGCTAGAATGGTTCGCGGCTTTATGGACATATTAGTCCATTCGAAGGAAGCTCCAAGACCATTTGGGGTTCTATCGACCGGACGTATTGTGGGACACCAACCGACTTCCGTAATAAGCGATTTTGTAACGATAGTATTGCTTTTGTATAGGTAATACATAATTATTTCAAACCACTAACTCTATAGATGGGAGTGCATATTTTAGTTTGCGTTTGTGAACGGCACATCATCCGAATATATCTTTTGAAGCACATATATAAAAAAATCTAGGAACATCTTATATATTGTCTTGATACTGTAGAGAGCCAATATGATTTACTTTGCTCTAGGAACTAACGAGATTCAAGAAATTGGATGAAAAAAGGAAATTTTAAGCTAGTTTATCATATATTAACAAGTTTTGTTTTCCAGATTATGTAGCGACTCTGAAAATATAATTTTAATAGTAAAATAATCATATAAACCATAATATGCAAATGTTCAGCTAATATTCTTAGGTCAGTGTATTGATATGTACTTATCTAGTCGTATGTTTCTGGTACAAATTATCGTCAATCTTTTTGGCCGATCTGAATACAGTCGTAAGTCCTAATTTACGTTGTACTTACTTAGTAGCCCTAGATTGCGATAGTCCAACGATTTAATACAAAACAAAGTTTAAAATATTATTATAGGAGTCTATAATTAGTATTTGTTTATCCATAAGTTATCTCAATATTACACAGTAGAATAAGTACCTATACCCAAATACGTTCTACGCGTCTGTATTCAAATTCAGAGCGGGGAAAATATTTGACGATGAGTCTGTAGTTTGTGAAGGATTACTATCATAGACATTTTTATGTTTATAATGGCTTTCAATACCATCCTTAGTTGATCGTGATATTCAATTACATGGAATTATTTTAAAGTGATCTACCAATGGATAAGGAGCGATTAAATAGACAAAATAAAATTTGAATACAAAGCGTTTACTGAACATTGATATCAGAAATCGATGTAAGTAGTATCTAGTAATTTTTAGATTAGATACCGATCTTAAAAGCGTTTGCTTGTTTGTAAGGTTTTTAAGCTGTGTGTGGCTGATATAGATTATACAGAAATAATTATAGCTGTATATAATTCCTGAGGATTATAATGACTATCTGTGGGGCATTAAAATACAAAGGTGATTTTAACGAAACAATGTACTTTAATATAATTGCATAAAGTATTTATATTTCATGAAATACTGAAATATAAACTAACAACTACGACTTGCTTAATTAAAGATGCTAATTGGTTACATTTTGCAGTTTTTATTATATTTTTCTCGCAAAAATACGAAAATGCTTGAGAGCACTTACGATTTATATCCGACTTAAACTATGATATAGATTTGGTTGTGTGTTGTGGATAAGTAGTGGAAGTTTCTTAGCTAAGCTTTATATACTTACGAAACAAATGATAGTATGTGATTAGTTCATATAATATTGTTTGTATATTCGTTTTCTTTTAAAAGCATAAGATTAAGTTTAATATAAACTCGACGTTTTTTTACAGTAATTATAAATTCTTCTTAGAAAATTGTCATTCTAAAACAGAATTCAGAGAGGTTTCTTTTAATCTACGACATAATATATCGATGGGAGGTTAGTTTATGTTTAAAATTAATGCCAAACATTTCTGAGGGAGTTTTTGGCGGGATCTTGGTCTGTCATGTAGTGAATTTTATTTTTTATTTATAATCTTGTGTCACTTGACTCTATATTGTGTAAAATTGGTGGTGTTTTATGTAATATAGTTTGTTTATTGTGCATAAGTGGGGTGAATGGAAAATAATACCACGGAACATGAATTCTGAGATGCCACAAAAACTCCATGGAAAGTTCTAGCAAGATGGCCACCATCTTGTTAGTTCAATGAAATGATATCAGGAGACTTGTAATATCTATACTCACTTGACAATGGCAGTAATAGTCTACTAAATGACTGGTTGCCAAAAATGGAATGGAAGAACTTGTGACATTATCGACTACTCGACAATGGCAGTAATAATGCAAAAGATTGGTTGCCAAAAATAAAGTAAAAAAAACATTTCTGGGTATCCATTGTAATCTTTATATTTATATTGCACTTAATCTTTGGATTATATTTTAATCTATTATATTTATCTTGGAAAACGAAATTGTATCCAAACTTTTTTATTTAAAAAAAGAACTAAAGGGGTTTAATATATTTTTATATGTGGGTAAGTATACTATCATATGTGCATTATTTAATAAATAAATAATATTTTGTATAAAAACGTATAATAAAAAAAACAACCTACATAACATACTATCTTCTATCACATTAACAAACAAGATATTACTTAGATTTCCACAGAATTGTGTAGCCCATTGACATAAGTAAATATATTGTGCACATCGAAACTTTAAACGTATGTACCGAATAATGAATAATTCTCTCTTAGTTGTGTATGTTGTGTACAATCAGTTGTACCAAAATATCCGATAACGATAGTCAATTGAATTTTAAAACGCAACTTTTAAATTCACTTGCGTTTAATATGAAGTACGAAAACAAACTTTAAGAAATAAGACAAGGAAAAAACGCAGTAAACAATTCCACGTATCATCTCTTCCATTATGCATATCTCATCTTACAACATTATGCATATTATACGCAGTCGGAGTATCAGCTTGAACAATAATGCGTATTATAAACACTTATCAGGACTGCGACGCAGTGTTACATTTAGGTATAAAACAAATAAATACATTAATAACTTGACATAATGTCACATTTAATAACTACTGAGAAACTTGTCGATAACCGCTTTATACAGCGTCTTTGAATCGCATCAAAGTGATAACTCTAAAAAGTATTTGTTATTTCATATTTTCTTCGTTTATGATCATGATTTCTTTTCTATTTCTAAAACTAATTACTGCACTAGACTATAGCATATGCAAATAGTCTTTTTCGTTAGTGTCTTTATGCTTTTTTACTATATAATGCATAAAACAGGGATGCGGTGCCCATAATATTAATAAGTCACTGCATCCTATTCACACTAATATTATAGGATAATATTATGAGCACAATAGTGAGTCAATATAGTGTCTGTTTGTTACGTTTTCATTACTAAACCTCTGTACCGGTCGCAATTAGATTGTACAAGGGCAGGGTATTCGAGAAATACATAGTACATACATACAAACCAACATACAAAATACTTTTCATTATGAATATCCACAGAAACAAGAAGACGACGCCCCACGAAAAAGGTAATAACCATGCATATATAACCCCACATCAAATCATTAACTTTTTTTTATACCATAGGAGGCAAACGAACAGATGGGTCACCTAATGTTAAGTGATCACCACCATCCATAGACACTTGCAACACCAGGAGAGTCGTAAGTGCGTAACTGCCAGCCAGTGTTTGGGGGGAGGGAGAAGGTGATAGCAGGTGGGACTCCGACGCTCTCACTAACCGAACGAAACGCAACAATGCAACCACTGTGACTTCACGTCGGTTTTCTATGAGAGGGTGGTACTACCCCGGGCGAACTGATCCATTAATGCCGAAACCAGTAATAGCTTCAGCTTTTTTTTTTTTTTTTTTTTTTCTCGAACTGACTACGCTATTGGCCTTTTCAATACAATGAACAACTCATAGAAAAATTATTTCCTTATCAATAAAATATTGTCTATTGAATAAAAAATTATGGTCTCAGTTGTTTAAATGAAACCAGATGCAATATATTACTTCGAGGTAAGTGTGTCGTTTGTACGCGCATTGCAAACCTTTATTCGGTCTGAGAATCAATTTGAGTACATAAATATCAACGTTACAGAGAGACAAACGGTCGCCGCTCATAAACGAAGCTAATCAGTCCTACAGACACATCGACGCCGACGCCTGCTCGCCATACCAATGGAACTGAACCAATGTGAGACATCCTATATCTTGGAATATGGGATCTTGGAATATCGTGTATTGGTTTTTATATTTTATTCATAATCTTGTGTAATTTGGCTCTATATTTTGTAATATTGGTGCTGTTTCGCGTAATATAGTTTGGTTATTGTGCATAAGTGAAGTAGATGTGAAAAAACAAGGAGCGTGGATTCTCACATGCCACAAAAACTCTCTGGAAAGTTCTAACAAGACGGCCACCATCTTGTTAGTTTATTGAAATGATTGCTAGAAACTTGATACTCGACAATGGCAGTAACAATCTAGAAGATTAGTTGCTTATAGTAAAACTAAAAAAAAACTTTGTCATAATTTCTAACATTATAAACCAAAAAAGTTTTCAAATGCCTAGGTACTCTATGGATTTATTATAAATTATATTATTTTCGAACGAAATTTTCATTAGTTGCAAGATACAATACAATGAACGACTCATAGAAAAATTATTTCCTTATCAATAAAATATTGTCTATTGAATAAAAAATTATGGTCTCAGTTGTTTAAATGAAACCAGATGCAATATATTACTTCGAGGTAAGTGTGTCGTTTGTACGCGCATTGCAAACCTTTATTCGGTCTGAGAATCAATTTGAGTACATAAATATCAACGTTACAGAGAGACAAACGGTCGCCGCTCATAAACGAAGCTAATCAGTCCTACAGACACATCGACGCCGACGCCTGCTCGCCATACCAATGGAACTGAACCAATGTTGAGACATCCTATATCTCACAAGCTACACATACCATTTGAACCTTAACTCGTCGACATTAGATTGCATTTACAAAAGTAACTTAAAACCTATAAAATATTTCAGTCGTAATCATAATCTTGTGTCAATAATGACATATGATACTCTCGGTTTATTGAAATTTGTATTTTATTCGTATAACAGAATGCTTAATATCGCCTGACATAGTACAGAACGGAAAAGTAGTGAAACAAGTGTCAAGCACACGTGTGTTTCAAGTCACCCAAATGGGGACCGACCGAGCTGGTAATATTATTTCTCCCGTGATCGTACCGTAGATAACTGTATCAATACAGGGGCCTCGTCGGATCTTAACGGCCTGTGAACCTGTGTGATCTAATAATATTTTCTATGAACAACGTAAACAGTATGAACTCATGTTTCTTTTTCTGTACCTATATACGCAGTTTATTTTTAGCTTTGTTACTGTTACTGATTTACACTTTCCAACGTTAATTATTTCAATGCGATATAAATGTTTCATTGATTTAATTTTATATTGTTTCCTTTCTGGGTCAGTCTAACAACATCTCAGGGTTTTTATTGAATAAGAATTAAATATTACAATGTATGTCGGTAAACATTATCTTACTAAGCAGATATTTAGACACCCGATGATAATTCCGCTCTCACTCGCTCTTATAACAAATGCTGTACGCATACGCCGAATTGTTTGCTCATCCCATTAGACTCAATAAGCACTCGAACAACCATTCACTCTTTGAGTGTTAATTACTCACTTAAGATTAAGAACGTTGTGTGTTTACCTTTATTTAAGGGCTAATGACAAACACGTAATTATTGAAAATGTTTCTGAAATCTAGCAATAATCCCTTGATGATTTGTCTCCTGTTGTACTTTATGCTATTTAAAATAAAATCAGCGACGATACTGTTAATAAACTAAATAATCGAAGCGAAGCGACGTGTTCAGTCGCTGTCCGCTGGCAACCGGTTTATGGTCATATCATTTCCCCGGTACCTTTTAATGCTACACGCGTGGATACATAACTACTAATCTATTAGTTGCACAAGCTTTGCTCGCCTCATTCTCAACCGCATTAGCTTTCTACGATACATAAAGAAAACGGTGACTTTTATTATCATAAATCTTTTTAGAGAAAGATTGAATTCTGATGCGCTAAACCTATTTTTTCATTACGGAATGTAATACAAATTACATATTCATATCTCATTAGATCCTACGATATAAGTAGGTTGAATAATAGCGCTCACCGTACTTCGAAATGGAACTTTTAATACACCTGGGTTTATGTTACTTCTAACTATAGACATGTTTCGATCGATCGAACAATATTTCAATATCATTTTAGGCCTATCGTACTCCCCACGCCGTTTGATACCTTTGCTTCGCCCTCAATTCATGTCTACCACTCAGTGGCCTGATCGAAAACATATCTCATAGTATAAGGTTCATTCATCCTTGGATGTCATTTATATTTTTGTAGATATATTATATCAAATATATAAATACATTGCAAGTTCTTTATAACGAATTTCAAGTGACCGGGCATTTTTTATCGTCACAAACAGTTTTCGTTAGAGGGAACCAAGAGAACAAATAAATGGTTTTGTGGTAAACCAACCAAATTGAATTAATGTCTATGTTATAGAAACTTTTACGACTTTATAAAGAGTTTACACTGTATCTCATAGCATAAGGTTCATTCATTGGATGTCATTTATATTTTTGTGTATTATATTCCATAGTGAGTGAAAAAACAGCGTAACAGCTTATTTCTTTGACATTATAATGGTATCACGTTACACGTCTCGTCTAGTCGTATGACACGTGGACAAAGTTTAGTCGCAAGCATTAATATCCACGGAAACGTCATACCTACGAGTTCAATAAAACTTGTAAAGCGTTATTAGAAAAGCATAGTAACAAATTTATGAGAACATAAGGTATTGATATATTATATTATGAAGTTGGAATTCTAACTCTAGCCGTTTAAGTGTGTGATATCAACAGGTTGGTGATCCTATAACGTGAGAAAAGTTAAATCATAATACAACCCACTTTGGACGTGGTATAAAAAAACGCCACCTAGTAGCAAGTTAGAGTAAAATGGATAATATAAACACGATGCACATAGTAAAATGGATAAAAACGATGTCCATAAAAAGTACTTACGTAAATGTCAACTCTCATGATGCTCGGTTAAACGGGTTGGAATTTGTCGATCTGAGATATAACTTCTTACAAATTATGTTGGGATATACTATGTTCCAAAGTATAAATTAAAATATGCCAATAATATAATAATAATAATATTTAAAATTGAATAACTATGTAAATAAATACAAATTCTTAATAACAAGTAGGATGCTTCGTGGTTCGTATTGTGATTCCTAGTACAAATCATTCAGAACCTAAATTTAATTACGTTAAATAAATTAAATCATTACTTAATTAAATTTTAAAAAATCAATAAAACATTTTTATTTAGATAGATTTAGATTACTTGCATTCTTATATGCCTGATGTGCGACACTAATGAATGTTTAAAAACTTCACTGCTTCCACGTTGCTGGGGTTAATTACATTTTTTAGATAAAAAGCTTGATACCTATAGGTATTTACTTCTATGACCTAAATTTACAAATAGAACATTTTACACATGTGTAATTTCATTAAAAGTTAGACAATAAAGTGTTTATCTGTGTTTGAACTTTATGAGGGATGTCCAGACCATTTGTAATGTTTTGTAATAATGAATTGGTGGTCAATTTAAACTTATCTACAGTTCTCACCAAACTTTTTGACCGTTCTGATCTCAGATCACACATTTAGGCATAAATACAATTTATATTATATGTATAACATCGAGACAACTTAAGGATCAGTAAACGCTTACTTTAGATTCATATAATAATATTTTAACTTATTAAATTCGTGACTGTATTACACGCAAGCCTGAACTTACAGCTACATTCAGAACGGCCAAAAAGATTGACAAGGACCGTAAAGTTTAAAAGGTGGTAGAGCCACGCTGAAGCTATTGGAGTTCCGATCGGTAGCTGTAAGTTCAGGCTTGCGTGTAATACAGTCACGAATTTAATAAGTTAAAATATTATTATATGAATCTAAAGTAAGCGTTTACTGATCCTTAAGTTGTCTCGATGTTATACATATAATATAAATTGTATTTATGCCTAAATGTGTGATCTGAGATCAGAACGGTCAAAAAGTTTGGTGAGAACTGTAGATAAGTTTAAATTGACCACCAATTCATTATTACAAAACATTACAAATGGTCTGGACATCCCTCATAAAGTTCAAACACAGATAAACACTTTATTGTCTAACTTTTAATGAAATTACACATGTGTAAAATGTTCTATTTGTAAATTTAGGTCATAGAAGTAAATACCTATAGGTATCAAGCTTTTTATCTAAAAAATGTAATTAACCCCAGCAACGTGGAAGCAGTGAAGTTTTTAAACATTCATTAGTGTCGCACATCAGGCATATAAGAATGCAAGTAATCTAAATCTATCTAAATAAAAATGTTTTATTGATTTTTTAAAATTTAATTAAGTAATGATTTAATTTATTTAACGTAATTAAATTTAGGTTCTGAATGATTTGTACTAGGAATCACAATACGAACCACGAAGCATCCTACTTGTTATTAAGAATTTGTATTTATTTACATAGTTATTCAATTTTAAATATTATTATTATTATATTATTGGCATATTTTAATTTATACTTTGGAACATAGTATATCCCAACATAATTTGTAAGAAGTTATATCTCAGATCGACAAATTCCAACCCGTTTAACCGAGCATCATGAGAGTTGACATTTACGTAAGTACTTTTTATGGACATCGTTTTTATCCATTTTACTATGTGCATCGTGTTTATATTATCCATTTTACTCTAACTTGCTACTAGGTGGCGTTTTTTTATACCACGTCCAAAGTGGGTTGTATTATGATTTAACTTTTCTCACGTTATAGGATCACCAACCTGTTGATATCACACACTTAAACGGCTAGAGTTAGAATTCCAACTTCATAATATAATATATCAATACCTTATGTTCTCATAAATTTGTTACTATGCTTTTCTAATAACGCTTTACAAGTTTTATTGAACTCGTAGGTATGACGTTTCCGTGGATATTAATGCTTGCGACTAAACTTTGTCCACGTGTCATACGACTAGACGAGACGTGTAACGTGATACCATTATAATGTCAAAGAAATAAGCTGTTACGCTGTTTTTTCACTCACTATGGAATATAATACACAAAAATATAAATGACATCCAATGAATGAACCTTATGCTATGAGATACAGTGTAAACTCTTTATAAAGTCGTAAAAGTTTCTATAACATAGACATTAATTCAATTTGGTTGGTTTACCACAAAACCATTTATTTGTTCTCTTGGTTCCCTCTAACGAAAACTGTTTGTGACGATAAAAAATGCCCGGTCACTTGAAATTCGTTATAAAGAACTTGCAATGTATTTATATATTTGATATAATATATCTACAAAAATATAAATGACATCCAAGGATGAATGAACCTTATACTATGAGATATGTTTTCGATCAGGCCACTGAGTGGTAGACATGAATTGAGGGCGAAGCAAAGGTATCAAACGGCGTGGGGAGTACGATAGGCCTAAAATGATATTGAAATATTGTTCGATCGATCGAAACATGTCTATAGTTAGAAGTAACATAAACCCAGGTGTATTAAAAGTTCCATTTCGAAGTACGGTGAGCGCTATTATTCAACCTACTTATATCGTAGGATCTAATGAGATATGAATATGTAATTTGTATTACATTCCGTAATGAAAAAATAGGTTTAGCGCATCAGAATTCAATCTTTCTCTAAAAAGATTTATGATAATAAAAGTCACCGTTTTCTTTATGTATCGTAGAAAGCTAATGCGGTTGAGAATGAGGCGAGCAAAGCTTGTGCAACTAATAGATTAGTAGTTATGTATCCACGCGTGTAGCATTAAAAGGTACCGGGGAAATGATATGACCATAAACCGGTTGCCAGCGGACAGCGACTGAACACGTCGCTTCGCTTCGATTATTTAGTTTATTAACAGTATCGTCGCTGATTTTATTTTAAATAGCATAAAGTACAACAGGAGACAAATCATCAAGGGATTATTGCTAGATTTCAGAAACATTTTCAATAATTACGTGTTTGTCATTAGCCCTTAAATAAAGGTAAACACACAACGTTCTTAATCTTAAGTGAGTAATTAACACTCAAAGAGTGAATGGTTGTTCGAGTGCTTATTGAGTCTAATGGGATGAGCAAACAATTCGGCGTATGCGTACAGCATTTGTTATAAGAGCGAGTGAGAGCGGAATTATCATCGGGTGTCTAAATATCTGCTTAGTAAGATAATGTTTACCGACATACATTGTAATATTTAATTCTTATTCAATAAAAACCCTGAGATGTTGTTAGACTGACCCAGAAAGGAAACAATATAAAATTAAATCAATGAAACATTTATATCGCATTGAAATAATTAACGTTGGAAAGTGTAAATCAGTAACAGTAACAAAGCTAAAAATAAACTGCGTATATAGGTACAGAAAAAGAAACATGAGTTCATACTGTTTACGTTGTTCATAGAAAATATTATTAGATCACACAGGTTCACAGGCCGTTAAGATCCGACGAGGCCCCTGTATTGATACAGTTATCTACGGTACGATCACGGGAGAAATAATATTACCAGCTCGGTCGGTCCCCATTTGGGTGACTTGAAACACACGTGTGCTTGACACTTGTTTCACTACTTTTCCGTTCTGTACTATGTCAGGCGATATTAAGCATTCTGTTATACGAATAAAATACAAATTTCAATAAACCGAGAGTATCATATGTCATTATTGACACAAGATTATGATTACGACTGAAATATTTTATAGGTTTTAAGTTACTTTTGTAAATGCAATCTAATGTCGACGAGTTAAGGTTCAAATGGTATGTGTAGCTTGTGAGATATAGGATGTCTCAACATTGGTTCAGTTCCATTGGTATGGCGAGCAGGCGTCGGCGTCGATGTGTCTGTAGGACTGATTAGCTTCGTTTATGAGCGGCGACCGTTTGTCTCTCTGTAACGTTGATATTTATGTACTCAAATTGATTCTCAGACCGAATAAAGGTTTGCAATGCGCGTACAAACGACACACTTACCTCGAAGTAATATATTGCATCTGGTTTCATTTAAACAACTGAGACCATAATTTTTTATTCAATAGACAATATTTTATTGATAAGGAAATAATTTTTCTATGAGTCGTTCATTGTATTGTATCTTGCAACTAATGAAAATTTCGTTCGAAAATAATATAATTTATAATAAATCCATAGAGTACCTAGGCATTTGAAAACTTTTTTGGTTTATAATGTTAGAAATTATGACAAAGTTTTTTTTTAGTTTTACTATAAGCAACTAATCTTCTAGATTGTTACTGCCATTGTCGAGTATCAAGTTTCTAGCAATCATTTCAATAAACTAACAAGATGGTGGCCGTCTTGTTAGAACTTTCCAGAGAGTTTTTGTGGCATGTGAGAATCCACGCTCCTTGTTTTTTCACATCTACTTCACTTATGCACAATAACCAAACTATATTACGCGAAACAGCACCAATATTACAAAATATAGAGCCAAATTACACAAGATTATGAATAAAATATAAAAACCAATACACGATATTCCAAGATCCCATATTCCAAGATATAGGATGTCTCACATTGGTTCAGTTCCATTGGTATGGCGAGCAGGCGTCGGCGTCGATGTGTCTGTAGGACTGATTAGCTTCGTTTATGAGCGGCGACCGTTTGTCTCTCTGTAACGTTGATATTTATGTACTCAAATTGATTCTCAGACCGAATAAAGGTTTGCAATGCGCGTACAAACGACACACTTACCTCGAAGTAATATATTGCATCTGGTTTCATTTAAACAACTGAGACCATAATTTTTTATTCAATAGACAATATTTTATTGATAAGGAAATAATTTTTCTATGAGTCGTTCATTGTATTGTATCTTGCAACTAATGAAAATTTCGTTCGAAAATAATATAATTTATAATAAATCCATAGAGTACCTAGGCATTTGAAAACTTTTTTGGTTTATAATGTTAGAAATTATGACAAAGTTTTTTTTTAGTTTTACTATAAGCAACTAATCTTCTAGATTGTTACTGCCATTGTCGAGTATCAAGTTTCTAGCAATCATTTCAATAAACTAACAAGATGGTGGCCGTCTTGTTAGAACTTTCCAGAGAGTTTTTGTGGCATGTGAGAATCCACGCTCCTTGTTTTTTCACATCTACTTCACTTATGCACAATAACCAAACTATATTACGCGAAACAGCACCAATATTACAAAATATAGAGCCAAATTACACAAGATTATGAATAAAATATAAAAACCAATACACGATATTCCAAGATCCCGCCAAAAACTCCGATGACTAAAGTTATTTTTTTATGAATTTAAAGTAACAAAGTGTACGTAGGTAGATGTGATGCTAGCTGTGACCTTGAAAACCGAACACAAACAGATTTGTTGAAATCTAGATGTTAGGTATTCCACTATGTCTATTATTTAGTAAGTACCTATCTTACGCGCTGTATATGAACACTAGCTGGTAATAGGCATTATCAAGCTAGAACTTTTTTCTAGAACTCAATCATATATCTCTCATCGCTAAGACAGCGTTCGTAAGAAACATTTTCGTTCGACCATTGTTTCTCCGACTCTCCAGATATTATCCCCTACAACCTCACAAACTTTACCTTTTTATGATATTAGTATAGATAATATAATTAGTTAATAGCTTCTGCCCGCGACTTCGTATGCATGGAATGGTTATTTTGCGCTGAGAAGCAGCGGAAGCTCTGAAAAGGAAAAAATACCACGATTTTGCAACATTCTTCATTGCTGCTCCGATCCTCTGGCTCCTAGCGTGATGATTCCCTGATAAATTAGCTATATAAAACTGAAAGAATTTTCCAAATCGGACCAGTAGTTCCTGAGATTACCCCTTACGACGTCACAAACTCACAAACTTTACCTTTTTATAATATTAGTATAGATAAACGAAAATTATTTATGTTAACATTAATTATAACGTTCACTGGAACACTTCAAACACTATCTATTACCTTTTAACAGCGTAATGCTTAATTATACTAACTTGCATTTAATTAACTAAATATGTTTATCAAAATCATTAATTAGTGTATCTGTAATTTATTTACTGAGTTTAATAGATAGGTAATTATTTGTTCGTAATTAAAGCAATTAATTGAATAATTGATCTAGTTTAACTATTTAAATGAATTAATTTACTATAAAGTAACAGTCCACAGAGTTTTTTTTTTAATCAAACCATATTAATCTTATAGAGGTTCTTGATTATTTCTTAAATATATTGACTCCTGTACCAGAATTTTGATGAACAATAACAAAAAAAGTTACATAATTTGTATCTAGAAGTAATATTAAACTAGGAACTGTTAATCTACTTTATATATTATTTTTAACTATTAATTGTTGTCAGTATTGAAGTATGAAGTTCTTATAAAATAGGAGTGTGGTGACAATTCAGGTGGATATTAGTAAATACTATATTACCATGGCTTGGATTAATTACAATGTTTTTCTTGAACGAAAGGTCGTTTGTCCGTTGAGTCCATATCTAACGACGCGATATCCAAACAAGAAATATTATGTATGTATATTATTACATCTTTGCTTCAAAAATTAAAATACCATCATTAATGAATATGACTACAATCTATTTACACCGGTATCCGATAACACTTTAGTCACGATTTCTGACGTCGTGTTTACTTTGACATTAGTCAGAGTAATTTTTGCTAAATAAAATATTGAGTGCAAATATCGTTTTTCAGTACTTCACTCTTCACCGGCATGATGCCGGATGGTAGAACTAGGATAACCTATATAATAGAAATTATATTGAAAAACCGTGGACAAAGCTAGTAAAAGGATTCGAAACTTAGACATGGATGCTAGGAAGTTTTAATAAATATGAATACAAAAAGAGATATTGGAATATTTAACTTCATTGCCATTACCAGATGGGATAACTTGATGATAAATGATTAAAAGTAGTAGTTGGCTTTTTGTGTTTACAGTTCTGAGTCTTTATACATATATTAAATCTGAATGTTATAATAAAGTTATTAAACTTCGGTGTTCGAAGATGAGTCACTTGGAATCAAGTAAATTATTGTAAATGTTGTTTTTAAATTAAAATGGGACTGAGGTCGAGGAAGGAAACGTCATTACACTTTTTATACTGACTAAGCAGAAGTGACAATTTAAAACAAATAACAGTTCACTTGTTAAAGAAAATACGCGCAGTGCCCATGGAATATGAAAAGCAATAGTGAGCATCCAGTGGTTGACATTCTACATACCATAATAAATTCTTTTTTTTACTAAATGATAAACTTTCATTTACTGTCGTATAAATATTGTTGATTGCAGTTATGAGGAGCGTGAAGTATGAGGTAGGTATAGAGAGAGAGAGAGTTATAAATAAAGTTTTTGACTCGTTGGAATTATGGAGAAAAAAAAAGTATTTCCAATTTCTTTTTTATTGATAACACTAAAGCTCATTAACAGCTATTGAACAAAATGCAAAATACTTTATACGTTAAAACTACCAACGGTACGGGAAACAGCCCAGTCATCTCGAAGAACCGGCAAGAAACTCGATCTGGTTTCTATTTTCATTATACATAACATATTTTTACGAACAGGCATAGTTATAGACATAGACAATTACATTCGTTTTTAGCGGATGCACAGAGAGGGACATTTCCGACGTCCCCATCGTTTACATATTGATCCACCCCATAATATAATTTAGACATTAAAACCCTCTCGAAGATATAACGTCGGTAAACGATCAGTATCAGCCTGTCTCTTCGAACAGAGCGTGTGCACGCCCACGCCCGCATTACCACAGATCACACCGCCGTGGTCTGGATGTAAATTCCGCTCCCGCACACCAGACTAGGCCCCCCTCGGCAGCAACTCAAGCCTAGGTCCGTTCCCTTGGTGTGGAGCCCTTGAGTGCGCTGCTCACGCGAATACAGTGACACAAAATCTTTCATCACTGTAACAACATTACACATATCACCTCCACAGACGTGCGCGCACATATGCTTACACATGGAACTAGAAAGGTTTTTTTTTCCTTTATTGAGCTGAATTGGTTCAGACAAAAAATTATCCGACACGAAATACATATAAGAGTTATTGATTGATATTATATATATTATATGCTTGGTACACACATATATATCTCACTAACTTATATACGCATGAATATGTAGCTTAGCTTAGGTTAGCTCAGTTAGGTTGCGAATTACATAAACTAGGTAATAGACCAAACCGAGGTGTGCCGTGCACCCTTGAGCTAGTTGTCAAAATTAAATCGGCTGAGTGCCTTAAGCATTCGTCTTAGTAGTCCGGTGAAGCTGTTAAGGCCTTACTAGGGCAATAGCGTAATCAGTTCGAAAAAAAAAACCATTAAAACCTGCGTAACACGGTACTTGGAGTGACTTCTATAAAACTAACAAAACGAAACCTTACAAAAGAAAAGAAAATCAGTCGACAAACACAAGACACAATGGAGCTGAACTATTTTACCTCCGCGTATTTAAGCATAGATATGGCCAAGAAAAAAGGCATCTGTATCGATTAATATACAATTACATTTTGTTAGTACGTGGGGCTTTTGAGCTGACCTTTAATTATCCCAATAAGTCCATGTGACAACGTAAAGCAAAAACTGTCGAGTCTAATAGATGGAATATTTTTGTGAACACCATGATGTCATGGTGGATTAAATTACTGTGGCCTTGTTTGTTATCTGTGGGTACGATACGGTTAGCTTTTCGGTCTGTTCCTTATTACATAACATTTTTGTTGTCTATTAATGTGGTTGGTTCGATTAATTTAAGTATTACGTCATATATCGCCCGAATTAGTGACTAGCCATAGCCAGAACGAATGATTTATGTTCTGTAAGTACATCCATCATTACGATCTTTCGCCCACAACATGTTATAAGCATCATCTATTAATAAATCTTAAAAACTTATAACGTTATAAGATATCATTAGCACACGTATTATTATTAAGTTCTAACCATTACGCAAAATGTAAGGGATAAAAACTTAACAGACTTTTTTCTATGTTCTGGACGAGATTTTAATGTAAAAAGTAGTATCCAGCGCTTTATGAACTTTGATATTCAATATTAGAATTGACGAACCGATGATAGAACAAGGTTTTGGTCTTCCAAAAATCCAAAACAATGGACGTCGAAGTATTTGGTAGCAGCACTCGGTATTTGATTTGGAACTTCGCATATTGTTATCAGTGTCTCTCGCAGTCACTGCGCTGGGCGATAGAGAGAACATAAACCAAGTTGATATTAGTCGGATGTCTCACTCTTTTTTCCGAAGTGCCAGATCAAATGCTGGGCACGGTAACTTCCGCACGGGATTAATTATTACAGAGTACCAACGTTAACAATTGAAATGTTTTAGGAGATTTTTAATTTAATGACCATTGTTCACATAGTTCAACAGTATAAAAGATTTTGCTGCAGCGCGAACTAGTGGTGAACTATGCCAAAATTAACACGACAAAATAAGTAAGCACAGTACAATCCAAAAACAACGGTGACCACCGACAGGCATACCACCCATCGCCGTTGGCCGCTGTCAAGCCGGCCTGCGTAAATGTCTCTTCATGTTACGATTGAAGGACCCCATGTTACAAGAAGAAGGTAATCGCCAGGAGATTGTTCCATAGCTTCATGGTACGGCAAATGTAAGACGTTGCGAACTTTTTAGTTCGTGCCCACATAGGGTTTACGTAAAACTGTGGCTCCAAAGCCCGGCGCATGTAATTCGATTATGGAAACGAGAAGAAGCGATTAAATTGAATAGCTCTACGGAATATTCGCCATGATACAGAGTGTAGAAAAGGCTTAGTGTGGCAATATCCCTGCGCAACTGAAGCAGCTCTATAAACTCGGTAACGTCTGCATCATTAATAATACGGACAGCCAGTCTCTGCAACTATATCGAGGGCATCCAGTAGGTAAATTACAACTTTATCCATGAATAAAAAAATATTTTCATGTCATACGAGGCCAACGAACAGGCGGGTCACCTGATCGTCCATAGAAACTAGCAACACCAGTGGAGTCGCTAGTGCGTTGCCAGCCTGTGTTTGGATGGAGGGGAGGGGAAGAAGGATGGGTGGTGGTCCTCACTGACCGAACGAAACGAAACAATGCAATCACTGTTACTTCACGTCGGTGTTTCTGTGAGAGGGCGGTACTACCCCGGGCGAGACGACCCATTCATGCTGAAAACAGTAATAGCTTCAGCGTGACTCTACCACGTACAAAAAATATGTACATAGGTCTGCCAACTTTCATGGTGATATTTTAGATGACGTTCAAGAATATTGATCTTATATACATATACTAATATCCTTTGTTATATGTTGTGGCGGTTTAATGATCGAAAATCAATAATAGTTGTTTTTTTTTAATTCAATATTATTAAAGCTTTTTTAGTTTTTTTTTGCCAAAGAGTTTAATATTGTAGATTAGTGGGCGTGGGGATCATTAAGTACGATGAATAGAGACTTATAAATAAAAGCTTCGATTCCTCGATTGTAAGGGATAAAATCTTATAGCTATTTTTTAAATGATAACACTAAGTCACTCAATTTTTACTAAGCAAGAATAAGAAACAATAAAGTAAATAGGTAAAAACAATAAACTTAATAAAAACAAAGTAGAAAATACTACTGAACTGTATTATGTTTACTTTGTTATATAAAGATGTACACTCATAGATTGAAACGGTTAACGAAAATCGTATAATGCGATAATATTCGTAGATTAGACGAAGATAGAAAAAGCTCCTAAATTAAATGTGTTATGTGACTCATATTTACTGAATGTCACACTTATAATATGCTAACAAACATAAAGATAAAATAAGTGAAATAAATTATATCGAAATTGCCTCATCAACACAAAATGCCAGCACGGCTAATGTATTTAACCGCATTCCTCTGTAATAATGGTTTTTTAAAAAGTTAGTTAATTTATATATCGAAATTTAACTATGTTTAAAATACTTGCTAACTTAGAAATGTGGTAAGTACATAATGAAAGATATTTGAAAAGTTATTGTACGGCAACTGTTGCATTCGTATCGAAATAGACACCAGCGTCGTCCGAGACTGACCTATATATGCAGATCAAATAAAAATAGTACAGACTGCAGGAAAAGTATGATGCATTTGGACACATCGCGGATGTATGAAAAGAAAAAACTTTGAAAGGATTAAGAATATTTATAATCTGTTCTTTTTGTGAACCAGATATTAACATGATGGGATTTATTTATTTATCAGTTGATGCCCGGGGCATCTTTCTTATGAAAAAGATTTTGTTGTTTCATGGTTTCGTATCTTTATCTAGTTTTTGTTATCTTGTTTTAATCCTAATTTCATCATTACTAATAGTTACAACCTCATTACCGGTGTCAAATTACCTTCGTAAAATTTTATTATTACTCTTAGTTCCAATGGAACTGCGTGATGATATTTAATCTAAGATTTGTTCTAAAAAGTTCACCAATTGCCAAAAATGTTACAGACCTCTTTCAGAGAAAATTCCGGAGCAACGAGAGAAGGTAATTAATATTAACATTAGGCAGAATAAGTCTTAACAAAATCGATTCATCCGAGTCTCGATGATTAGCCTGAAGAAACAGCATCTCGCAACTATTTTATTTATAATATAGGTTTAACAGTTTTTTTTCCTTTTTTTTTCTCGAACTGATTACACTATTGACCTAGCAAGGTCTTAATAGCTTCACCGGTCTACTAAGGCGAGCGCTTAAGGCACTCAACCGATTTTATTTGACAACTAGCTCAAGGATGCACGGCACACCTCGGCTTGGGCTGTTGCCTGACTCATGCAATTCGCGACCTATCTGAGCTAACCTTAGCTAAGCTACATGTTCATACTTATATGAGTTATTGAAACATATATGTGTACCAAGCATACAGACCTTAACAACTTTTATATGTATATTGTGTCGGATAATTTTTCTAAACTATTTCAGTTGATAAGGGAAAAAATAAAATCCTTCCACTTTCATATGTAAGCATGTGTGCTTGCACGTGTGTGGAGGTGATATGTGTAATGTTGTAACAGTGATGTAAGATTTTGTGTCACTGTATCGCGCGAGCAGCGTAATCAAGGGCTCCACGCCTAGGGAACGGACCTAGGCTTGAGCCGCTGCCGAGGGGAGCCTAGTCTGGTGGTTTACCAGGTTTCCAACAAATTATATAGGGTGTCTAATATTTATGATGAATTTAGATATTCGAATTCTTCTTCAAATATAAGAAAACACTCCATTCAATAACCATACTGATTAGATATACTATAATTAAACATAATCTAATTATTATATTGCATTAAAATAGCGATTAATGTTTAAATATAATAAATATAAGTTTGCTGGATTAAAACGAATTAATTATGAATTTAGTTAATTAATTTTATAGCTATTAAGATTTATCTTTTAAATAAATACGGCAGTATCTTAATCTAAGCCATTTTTTTCGTCAGTAATCAGTTATAGACGCGGCAAAAGTATTGAAATGATAATTAACAAGTGCATTTTTTATCATCGAAACTCGGGCTTTTGAAAGGAATTTCTTACAATTTTTATATTCTTTATTAATTTATAACTGTTTCACAATACTTTACTGTACATCTAACATTCTAACGGAAGCATCTGATCGAACCTTATTTATGTAGTACGTCAATATTATAATAAGTAGCAGATTCCCGCCTGTTTCGTTGGGCATTAAATGGTAAAGAGTAAATCGGATCTAAAAAATGAGTAGCTTAGAACCATCTACCAAAGATTCCTCACCGAAGGGTCATAGTCTTATCACGATATGTTCAATACTTTTAAGAGCCTCAAATGAAGTATGTTTTCAATATATAGGTATTATGTATATTAAATGCTATTTTGTAAACGGAGCAGTTATTATCTATATACTCTTTATCACCTTTTTATTAACTCACTTTAGCTTAATCGGAATGAACTTCCTGATAAGTTAAACATTTTGAATATAACCCAGGATTGGATGATAATAAGATAAGAGAAATGCTTTATAGCACATATGTTTCGGACGAAAATATACTACAATGTGTAGTGAAATTTCACATACAAAAACAAATTTTATACTGTTTTAGTTCGATATAAAAACGTGACATATTAAAGTTTTTTATTTATTTATTTAACGTCCGCTTAAACTTTTGGAATGACTTTATGTTGTTGATATTTTAGAACGAGTTCTGGCCTCGTCGCAACGCCTGGAGTGGCCTCATATTAGCATGGATGAATTCAAATCAAGTAGATATATTTAGTCCACCGCTGTGTGACATGACTGACAGACTGGGCGGTGTCGCTGGGAAACTAGAACTACCGGTTAGTTTGGTTCACTTCGCTTTATCATATCTTTGCATATTACCATATTAATATGCTTATACAGTAAATATATGTAGATAGTGCTCAAAGGCCATCAAATTTGATTTCTAACGCAGAAAAGAAACCGGACGTATGGTACCGTGGTAGTATTTTTTTTTTCGAACTGACTACTTTATTGACCTGGCAAGGTATTTACAGCTTCACCGGAATACCCGTGGTAGTAAGTTTACACCATTGAGTTGCGGATCGAGTCTTCGCACACGTCTTTTTGTGATAACGAGGCGTGAAGAAGCACTTTTGCAGGTCGGCATGATAGCGATGACTGCCGTTGCTATTCAACACTGACAGTCCCCGTTGTTTTGTGGACTGTACTGTACTTTCCATCAGGTACAGTGTAGTTATTTTGCCGAACCAGTTAAAAAAAAGCACCGTAAGTTCTTTATGTCAATTTAATTATTGTTAAATAATCTATATTTGTTGGCTTGTTAAGTACATTTATACTTTAAGTTTTCATTTTAACTCAGTAGGATGTTGTATTAGGTAATAATATTTTACTTCTTTTCTCTTATTTAAAATATAACGCCCATTCTAGAGTTTAAACCAGACTCAGAACAATAATTTTTGAATCAAACAAATAATTTTCGTGTGTGATATTCGACCCCAAAAAACAATGGCCGCGGCCAAGCGACAGCAGCCGATTAAAACCCCTACACTCTCTGTACAGTTTAAATGTCCATAAATTAAGTCTGATTTAGAATAATGAATGAGTAAAATATTAATATGCCAGTGAAATCGAAAACACTGTCATAATCTTTATCAAACTCTATAACAAACACAGAAATAACATATTATACACAGTACATCGCACACAGGTCATGCCATTTTCTATATAGTATTAATGGCAGAGGTTTACCGTTGTACGTTCATTACTCAAAAGCCACTTGATTGATTTTCATTAATTTTTTTAGTTCTACGTCTTAGGCATTTGGTCTTTATTAAAGTATCACGATAGCTTCATTTAGTATATTATATTATAAATTATATTTATTAAACTTTTAAGCGTTCTGCCATGTTTGTTTTGTTGTCGTGGGGAAGTGAAGCAATATGTGTGATGTTTATGTTTTTTTTTCTTTGTACATAAAATATATATAGATAACTAGCTAACCCGCGACACTTCGTCTGCGTGAAATTGATTACCTACCGGTTCTAATTGTATCACCAACTCGAAAATTTAAAAAAAATCTTGAACCCAATTTAGCCCCCGAATTCAGGATTAAAACAAATACCTAGTTGGTTTAGTGAATGTCATATGTACGCATGTGTGAAAGAAATTTTGATGAGGAGGACGTACGTATATAGCGCTATTGTTATTCAGCAACATCAATAATTTCTTGTTTGAAATACGAACGCCCGTTGCATTATTTGGATGTTGTTAATAAAAAATACTAAAACCGCGAATAAAAAAAGGGAGGGTAGAGTTAGGAGGATGAGGTTTTTATATATTAGACTAGCTGACCCGTGCAACTTCATCTGCACCAAATCGGTTATCACTGGTTTCAATTGTATTTTTTTAACGCGAAAAAATGATGCATTAAAAAAACACAACATTAAGCGGCTACCAGGTATCCTGAATCCTGTTTGGAAGGGCATAATATATCTTCATTTTAAATAGAACCAGCTTTTATAAAATTCTCGTTCTTCTAACGTTGCTAGCTCTTGTACTAAGGTGTCGCAAAAAAGTCTAGTTACTTTAACTACAATTTTTGTCTTTCGTTATCCTGGAGAACTCCATGCGTTTTATGGGACAAAATGTAACCTTGTAATATTAGTTATTACTGTATCAAGTTTCGTTAAAATCGGATCAGTACTTTCAGCGTGATGCGTGTTCATAGGGACAGAAAGACAGACAAACAAAAATTGTAAAAGGACTATTTTTGGCTTCAATATCGATAACAAAGTCTTTTCCGATTAAAAATTTCAAAAAATATTTAATGTACAGATTTGGCTTTGTAACAGTTTTATTATAGTATAGAAGAAGATAGATAGATATATATAAATAATAAATTATATATAACCATGAAGGATAAGTCGCGGGTAGTAATTATAAAAATGTGAAAATATTATGATCTAAGTGGGAATTCATTTGTTTACTGACAATTTTGTGGAATTACTGTACTTTAAATGGTTCGATTTCAGAACATTAAAATATGACCATTATCATGTACTATACTTTACAAATGTAAAACAATATACCTACTCATAATACACACCTATTATTAATAATTAATCTAAACACTGATCTATAAAAATAATTGATTTGACATGATATTTAACATGTTTTATATCATACTTATCATATGATTCTCGATATATTATCAGAAAATAACAAAGTATTCATTTAAATATGTTAATACTCATATTATTTGCGTGTATCTATATATTACATTCTAAATGATATCCACAATATATGCATAACTATAATTCAACATGTGTCTACGTCAATCGACCGATATCCAACGACGTTGGATGTTCAGTCATTATAAAAAAATCATTAGAAAAACCAGTTGGTAACACAACTCCATAAGAGTAGATACTCGAGGATCCATATTATTTGTAGTGCTTTGTATTAGATGTAATAATTTCTAATTTAAGAACCTGAAACTTAACATTTTTTTAAATATATTTTACGGGATCTTTGTCTGTCATTTGTTTTTTTATTAATAAATACACTTGTGTTATTTGTTATTTATGTGATAAAATTGGCTTTCATGTAATATTGGTGGCATGTTGCTTAATATAGTATGGTCATTGTATATAAGTAAAGTGGATTAGGTGTGTAGGAGCTTCGGACTCACTATTATAATAGTCTAGATTGACACGGACAGCGTAATAATAATACTCGGAGTGAGTAAAATAGACTGTTTAGTTATATGACCATATAAGGTAGATATTTATACGGACACGCGATATTCATTTATTTGTTCAATTGTTTGAACGACATTCTATTTACAAAAGTTTCAGCCTGCCAAAGAGGATGACATACTCGGTAGCTACAGAAGTAATAACATGTAACATGGATTCTGAGGTAAAATCCGGAAAGTTCTAATAACGGTGCCATTTTGTCAGAGCACTGAAACTTTACTTTAGGTATAATGTTCTTCACGAACACGTTTGAACACGTGGTATTGATTTGGTGTAATTGATTTTATGGAGTTTTTGTTTCATGTTTCAATAAATTTTTATTTCATGTTAGTTGGTTACCTATTTTGATTTCCAAAACAAACAAATAAAACGTAAAATCTAATAGAGAAACACAAGAAGAATAGAACATACATACATACATAGAATAGAACATACATACATACATGTAGGTATAATGTTCTTCGCGAATACGTTTGAACACGTGGTATCGATTTAGTGTAATTGATTTTATGGAGTTTTTGTTTCATGTTTCAATAATTTTTTTTTCATGTTAGTTGGTTACATATTTTGTTTTTCAAAGCAAACAAATAAAACGTAAAATCTAATAGAGAAACACAAGAAGAATAGAACATAATTACATACATAGAATAGAACATACATACATACATGTAGGTATAATGTTCTTCGCGAACACGTTTGAACACGTGGTATCGATTTGGTGTAATTGATTTTATGGAGTTTTTGTTTATGTTTCAATAAAGATTTATTTCATGTTAGTTGGTTACCTATTTTGTTTTCCAAAGCAAACAAATAAAACGTAAAATCTAATAGAGAAACACAAGAAGAATAGAACATACATACATACATGTAGAATCTTGTTGAACAAATCAACAACATTATGTTATATTCTATACACTCTAAAAATTTTATATTCTTATTCTAGACTAGCTTCTGCCCGCGACTTTGTCCGCGTGGAATATTAATTTGGACTAACGCTAACACGCAGCGGAAGCTCTCAAAGAAAAGAAACGATTCTGATACATTCTTAATTGATGGTCTCCCACTAGTCTCAGCGTGATGATATATTATAGCCAATAGCTTTCCTCGATAAATGAGCTATCTAACACTGAAGCTTTTTTTTTCGAACTGACTACGCTATTTACCATGCAAGGTCTTAACAGCTTCACCGGACTACTAAGGCGAGCGCTTAAGGCACTTTCACTTGCATGTGTAAACGTGTATGCGTGCACGTGTGTGGAGGTGATATGTGTAATGTTGTCGCAGTGATGTAAGATTTTGTGTCACTGTTTGATGGTGGTAGAGCCACACTGAAACTATTACTGGTTTCAGCATGAATGGGTCGGCTCGCCCGGGGTAGTACCACCCTCTCACAGAAAACCGACGTGAAGTAACAGTGCTTGCATTGTTGCATTTCGTTCGGTCAGTGAGAGCGCCGGAGACCCACCTCCCCTCCCCTCTCTTCTCTCCTCTCCCTCTCCCTCCCCAAATCCTTCCCCCAAGGGTGGCAACGCACTTGCGACTCCTCTGGTGTTGTTAATGTCCATGGACGGTGGTGATCACTTAACATCAGGTGACCCACCTGTTCGTTTGCCACCTATGACATAAAAAAATGAGCATCGTACTCAAGGGTTCCACGCCGAGGGAACGGACCTAAGCTTGAGCCGTTGCCGAGGGGGGCCTAGTCTGGTGTGCGGGAGCGAAATTTACCCCCCGACCACGGCGGCGTGATCCGTGGTTACGCGGGCGTGGGCGGGGGGGGGGGGTCAGTAAAAATATGTCGCGGACGTCTTGTACAACGCAACACTGAAGCAATTTTTCAAATCGGACCAGTAGTTCCTGAGATTAGCGCGTTCAACCAAATTCATTTAAAGAGTCTTCTCTCGTACTTAACTCGAGCCCTCATTCAAATTACAATAACTTATGATAGAGTGGACCGATTTTAATGAAACAAAGACTAAGTTACTCCCGAAGATGTGCTTTATGATTTATAACTGGGTATTTATATTTGGATTTTATTGTGGACCCAGTACTTTAGCAGTGATGCGTGTTCATACAAACAGATAGACATTTCTAAAAACGATTGAAATGTATTTTATGACCTATTTCTAGATTCCTGGAATAGTTTTTTTTCTTTCACGAAAATCGAAACAGCACAGACACGTTAGATTTACATTATTATTATATGTACAGAAGAAGAAGAATTACTCAATGAACTGATGTTCATTGAAATATGAATTTGTACGAATCCATGAATGGTGTAGGATTGTAGCTAATCTTTTATATTGTTTGAATAGGTAGTTTTACATTGAATGTTCACTTATTGTTATTGAAAAGTTGGACTCAATATGTAAACAAAAAGTCTTTGCAAATTTTTCGTCGCCTTGGAGATTGCTTTAATATATTTCTATAGGTACTGACTGAAGGTCTTGCGTGGGTTAGATTTACAAAAGCTAACTTAAGTTGTAAGTTATCTGATCTGGTTAGGGCTTACGAAATAGGTTTAATGCATATACAATTGTTTTCTATATGTTAGACATGTAGACCTTTATTGGTATATAATATAATGAGTTTGCATTTTACCTCGTAATACGAAGCCTCATGGTCATTAACCTAAAGGTTATAATAAATTTGGAGGTTCTGAAAATATATCCTTATTCCACGAATATAATTATTTATAACTAATATCTGACTGTCTCAATTTTTTTTCCAACTGACTACGCTTTTGACCTAGCAAGCTTAAGGCACTTAACCTTAAGGCACTCAGCCGATTTTATTTTGACAACTAGCTCAAGGGTGCGCGGCACACCTCGGCTTGGGCTGTTGCCTGATTCATGCAATTCGCGACCTATCTGAGCTAACCTATGCTTAGATACAAATTCATATTTATTGAAACATATGTGTCTACCAAGCATACATACCTCAACAACTCTAACTGTCTGACATATCAACGCACAGTCCAAGCTACTGGGGTTAGGACCGTGAAAATTGATATGCACATTCCTTTTACACTGTAAGTGAGAGATTTTATACACTAAAGAAGAATTTTCGCAAATTCAACCCCTAAAGTATTGTAAAAGGGATGAAAATCCGTATTTTTTTAACTTAGATCCATGAATTAGCAATTATTTAGCAATTCAGTTACAAATTACGTAAAGGTGTGTTTCAAAGTATTTTCAAATTAGGTATATCTATATATCCTAATATTTCCTATCGTTCTTTATAAAGATATAAATGCAAAAGGAAATCATGGGCGGCTTCAAGTAAGACACTTTATACTTAACGTTTTGACTTGAAAACCATTAGATAAATCACGTTTGTTTTCTTCCACGAGTAGTAGGGTTTTGTCCCATTCACTTTACTTTAACTTCCAACTAGTTCAAGCTGTAGATAATCAACTACTAGGCTTTTATATCGTTCAGACGATTGTCATGAATATGTATATACGTATATATAACTACTGAACCGATTTTCAAGCGGTTTTCACCAGTGGATAAAGTGGTTCATGAGGAACGTTTTGGTATATAATTTGTCAAGGATTTTTTTATAATAAGGGCGGAACAACGTCTGCCGGGCACGCTAGTATACGTATATATTTGAACGCAGAGAATGTTTACAATATATACATGTTACTATTATACGTAACCCAGTTATTTATTACAACAATAGAACGAATAACAAGGCGGGCGTAGCTAGCGTAGCATATGACATACGTCAAGTATCTGCACCGATCTGTTTATATTATTATTTACAAGTTCGAAATAAATATATTAAACTGTGATGCCAAGTAGTAACTGATAAAACGTTGTTTTATAAAAAGAAACGATAAGAGTATTAATAATATTTATTACATGGTCTGTTTTAATTCGTTTTAACTTTTTCTTCCATTGTAACATTTACTTATGTCCATTAGAAGCGAATGTGAGTAGTAATAGTGAAAATATATAAGAAAACTGATTCTACCAACTCTTTAAGAGACAAAATATGCTTGATGATATGAGTTAACAAAAACGTGACAGTAGTAGTCTGTAGCTGTTATCAATATTTAAAAGATAATAATATGTATTAAGTTAGTTGTTAGGTACTTGCGTAAATTTTTAATGATTAAATTCTTAGAAATGTTGTTTTTATCTGTAGGTATATTCATAGTGTGATTTGATACAATAATTTTATTTACCAACTTTTACAAGTTATTTTTTTAGTCTTTTTCAATATATTCCATGATGGAAATTGACGCGCACGTGCTTTTAATTCAAGCAAAGCTCTAAGTTACAGATGCTAGTTTATGATTCGAAAATTGTCAGGTGTACGGGGAACTCCTATAACCTTTTTACTAATTTCAAGTCACGTTTCTTAGCTTTTTATCATTTCTTATTAGCCCCTATTGAAATGTAAAATGATACCTAGTTCAGATAATAATGCTTTGCAACGTTTTCTATCTATCAGCAAATGTCTCGTCAAAATCGATTCAGCTACTTCGGAGATTATCCCGGATAAATAACAAACAATTCAATTTTATTAATATTTACAGATGGTAATTCCAATGCTCAGCTGTGATATCGCAATAAATGAAATTAACACACATTGTTTTCCTTATTCCTGAAGTGCGTGACAAACATGAGATCATATTTTGTAAAAATGTGGGGTGTTAGATCTCAGTTTTCACGGTCGCCGACGCGGGCCGAACGCAAGCGAGGCAGGCGCGGGCACGGCAAGCGGTCGACCGCTAACAAAAAAAAACAACTTTCCTCGAAACGGCGATGGCGCTAAGCTTTAAATTTAATACAAAACGTCATAACGGCAATACCATGCCCGCGTACTTAGGATCTTATGTTCACGTTTGAAACCGAGCCGAAATAACTTGTTGATGTATGTTGCGGGTGGAGCGGGTGTGAGCGGGTCCAGGGGGGAGCTAGCGCCGTCGAGCGACGGCCTGTCTACGGCGGCAAGCCGGCGACACCCTGTCTGCCACGGTCAGCGACGTTGCCGCTCTGTGCACATTCCTGCCGCCCGCGCCCCTCCTATGCTCATAAACTGCTCGCACGCACAGTGTGACAACGCTGCATGCAAACTTGTTTCGTAAACGGATGTGGCAGCGATCGGGGCAGGGCATATTTGTCTGTCCTGTTCTTATCACAGAATTACATGCGAGTAAAAAAGATAGCAATAGTGGCGCTACGTGCTATCGGCTCCCACTTGCGGCATTTTTTCACGCCGAGAATGAGGCGAGATTACTACCTAAGACTGTGTTCACATAGGATTAAAAGTTTTTGTGAAACTTTGAGATGTATATCAATGTAAATACTGTACTTGTTTCATTAATAAATAGTTTACTGGATACATTCTTGAAATAAATTTAAGGTGAATATTTGTTTTTGTGCTTGTAAATATGGTACAATAACGTAGCAGTACTTTTTACACCTTTTGATATATTAATTACGAACGAGAAACTCTTGTAAGAATTTTAAACATTTTTTTCAAATATTGCAATTAATTAAAGCTTGATTTTTAAAAGGCTAAAGTATATATTCTACATTACTGTCATTCGAATGGACAGCGTTTCCCAGGTCTATGATTGAAACACCTATTGAAATAGTAGTAGAGCTAAATTATACGTTTAATTCACTCGGTGGTCTTACGAACAGATTGCTCATTAGTACGCGAGGATTAGAAAATATCCTAACTCCTAACTTTACCATAATATTTTTCGTTACCGAAAGTGAATTGTAGGATTCGAACCCATTATAATAGATGCGGTGTCATAGCATATTACCATTGAACAATCGTGGCTTCATAAACTGTATTTATAGATATCTGCTGACAGCTGCCAAATTTCGCACATCACTGACACACGATTATCATACCTGTATAGTTTATATTACAATCAACGTGTAAGTATTGCACTGGTTAGAACATATTAAAAAAATATTTATAAGCTTTGGTCTTGAAAGTTTATTTTATTTTACGATTTACAAGTCCAATAGTTAGACAAGGTTAATAAAAATAATAATGTAAGGGAAAAGCTAAATGATTCTTTACAATCAAATATAAGTAAAACCAACTCTTTCTTGTGCGAAATAAAAGTGATTGCATTATTTCGTTTTTATTGTATTAGAAAAGTTTATAATGTTTGCATATTATGATGTACGAAGCTTAATGTTATATGAAGCTCGCACACTCACGCACGACGCGCGGCGGACAGGCAGCGGTGCGCCATCAACATCCGTGCCGCCGCTTCGCGCCGCGCCGCACCGAACGAACAGTCAGTTCGGCGCCGACATCGGACAAGTGTACACGTATCCTCACTCAATGGCTGCCGCCCACACGCACACGGCCCCCGCGCCCTCCGACCGTCGCCCCGAGGGTCGTGCTGGCTCTCGCCGCATATTCCCACCTCAGTTTAAATTACAAGTTCTCGAAGCGTACAGGCGGGATATCCAATGTCGTGGAAACCAACGCGCCACAGCTAGGAAATTTGGCATTCACCGTCGACAGATACAAAAGTGGCTCCAAGCTGAACCAGCCTTACGAGCTGCTTTGTTGAGAAGAGCACCTCAGCCGGCACCCTCACCGCCGCCGTACGCAGCAGGGTCTCCGGAAAGCGCACGTCTGCCCACACCACCACCGCCACCGCCTGCGACGCTGCCCACATCGGTTCAGGTACCCACGCCGCTACCTGTTCAGATACCAGCTCCAGTGCCAGTGCCCGCTTCAGAACCTATAGACCTTTCGGTGCGGCGCATTATTCCTCCGCATTCTTATCAACCTCCAACAGCGGTAGAACCACAACGCAAGCCTTTCAAACTGTTCAGGCCATACCTCCTCGACGAAGAAGAGAAACGACCCGCGATAGCTTCACTGCCTGTGTCTATTGGCGGTTATGCGTCAGCGTTTGTTCCACTGCAGAGTGCGGCTGGGTGCGCGCTCGCCGCCTGCTCTGCATCTCATTGGGCTTCACCACTCCCGTCGTTCCCGGCTCCGCTCAGATGAGAGGATGCCAAAGGGGCTCAGCCCCGTACGTACTGTGATCTAGTCGCCGTGGCCCGCCTGGCGCCGCCCGGGGCGTAGCCCGTCATCATCGTGCCTTACATACACGCCGCCATAGTGCATTTTAAAGATATGACAGCTTATTTTGTGTATAAATATTAGAATGTATTTTTATAAGTGGGATTTATGAAACATTACCTACATTATTAAGAAGGTTGATTATTATTATTATATAACTATTATTATATAAATAAAGAATTGTTTATTAAAATGAATGAATTTTTTAATAATAGAATATACCCTTCCTCAGCTGGCAGGTAGCGCCGGCGCCATGCCGTGTCCCCTGCGTACACCATAATAGACTTTTGTTATTGTCAATCGTGTTCACGTGCCCGTAAACAGATTTATGGTAACTGAATTCATAATATTCGTTAGAATTAGAAATACCGAAATGAAGTAAATTTTTCATTTAGTAGACTTGCTGAAAATTAAAAGATTATTTTAAAAACATTTTAGGTATTGGGTAGTATGTCGATATGTTTTCAATGTAATTGACTGAATGTTTTTCTGTATTACAAATTAGAAGCACTGATTATAACAACTATCGTAACGGACATTATTTTGTTCCAATATAATAATCCAGATTTGTAAAAAAATATACCTTAGGTGAAAATTTGAAAACTAACTCTGAATGGTTAAAGGTAAGCGCAAATTCTGTTTATCCGACATAGTTTAGAAAAACCTTTTAATCTTCATATGTTTGCATATGACCTAGTAAATACATTTTGCCAGTGAATTTGAATGCTTCGTAGGAACCTTACTTTTCCTTTAATTTCCTTTGTTATTGCCATTTGATTTTATACCATTAAAAACTTTGATAACAACGTGAACAGGGCAAAATTAAATGTCTGAAGGCTGACAAAATACTTGACGTCTAATTATTCTGTCGCTTTTGTCTAGTAAAGCTGGCATAACATTTTTTTTTTATGTCATAGATGGCAAACGAACAGGTGGGTCACCTGATGTTAAGTGATCACCATCGTCCATGGACACTAACAACACCAGAGGAGTCGCAAATGCGTTGCCACCTTTGGGAGGAAGGGTTAGGGGAGGGAGAGGAGAGGGTTGGGGAGGTGGGCCTCCGGCGCTCTCACTGACCGAACGAAACGCAACAATGCAAACACTGTTACTTCACGTCGGTTTTCTATAAGAGGGTGGTACTACCCCGGGCGAGCCGACCCATTCATGCTGAAACCAGTAATAGTTTCAGCCTGACTCTACCACCATTAAATTATGGTAAACATCATCATATTAGTAGACTTTTTACAGTAATATCATAAATATTTTGAACCTTTTGGGTCATTTATGTAAATTTGTATTTCCGATTTCGGCAGTGTTTCATCTATACTAATATTATAAAGTGGTAAAGTTTGTGTGATTGTAGAGGGTAATATCTGGAACTATTGGTCCGATTTGAAAAAATATTTCCATGTTAGATAGCTCATTTATCGAGTAAGGACATTGGCAATATATCATCACGTTAAAACAAATAAGAGCGGAGCGCCAATGAAGAATGTTTTAAAATCGGGGTTTTTTTGCATTTGAGAGCTTCCGCTGCGTGTTAACGTTAGCTAAGTAACTATTCCACGTGGACGAAGTCGCGGGCAAAGGATAGCTCAAAATAACTTTCCAGAGTACTACTTGTATTGATATGAAACAAAGGTATCTGCGTTATTATATGTCTATACCTATATTCAATGGTGTAATTTATGATTCCAAGTTAGTTGAGTCAAGTTTTACGCGCGGATTTAGTTTTTACGCGTTATTATTCTAAATATCTATCGTTACTTTTCAGGTTTACATCGAGAACTCCGCTGTCTCTTATAGTAGAATACTATTCTGTAGCCGATTAAAAGAATGCGAGTAATGTAAGAATATACCTCCAATATGTTTGTTTCAATTGTACGCGATTTTTTCAGAATATAATTAACCGCTTTTTATTACTCATTTACTATAGACTAGGAGTTTTTAGTTTACAAAATAATATATTATATATTAATAATATAAATATATTGCTCGATCTTTCGGTCCAGTTATTGTAGATGATGTATCCTTCGAAAACAGTACATTTTTTCAAGATGAAATCCGTATTCTTTTTTTAAGGGATGAAAACGTAAAAAACAAATTCACATTGTCTTTTTTTTTTTTTCTCGAACTGACTACGTTTTATTGACCCGGCAGGTTCCCCGGACTACTTCACATTTTCATTTATAATATTTATAAGGATTACGTTATCAATCTAATGTATAGATATATACACTTATAGTTATATAAACTATATTTATCGGTAATTTTTGACGATGTTATTTACTTTTTTTACGAGATTTTCAAAATGGCAGTAATAAATTTAAAACAGGAAGATTATCTGCGCAAATAAGGAAGAAAGGGTACAAGACTATGTTCATAAAATGACTTTACCATAAAATATAATAATTTCAATTTTAGGTGTTTAAGTTTATATGCATTAAAGTACTCAATACAATATCCATTACATTAGCAATGTTTTCTATGAACTACGCATTATTTTTTAATTAAATAAATAACGGAACGAGTTCATTAATGACGTAAAGATAATGACAGATATTATAGGCACTGGCGTCGAGCAGTCTAATTGTTTTGCGGTCATTGGATGCGAAGTAGCTAGTCAAGAATGGATTATGTGGTATGTCAAGCCTTCAGTCGTTCTCATAGGTATTACACAAGGCTACGAGCCGGAAACTTGATATGTTCCATTAGTAACAATACTCAAGAACTCAATGGAATTATATGAGAAATAGTTGTTATAGTAAACGAACGTCGACTGTCCTTCGTGTTAATCTCTTTGACATATATCATCTTGGCTTTCGGTTATTGATATTCTGTAATCCTGTATTACTTTAGATTGAAAAGAAGAAAGAATTATTGAAAAGGAAACTACAATAAAAAAATTGAAGAGATTTTCAACAGAGAACTGATAATAAGTAGTAAAATGAATGTAAATTTTGGATGGATATATTAAAGTATTCCAGATGTCTAGGTGACGAATAATTCAAGTATTGGTATAGATTATTACATAAAATTGTACTGTATTAAATCATAGATAATTGTTTCTTTTTTGTTTTGCAGTTAATTTCATTTGATAATTGCTTTTTTTTATATCATAGGAGACAAACGAACATGTACCTCACCTCACCTGAAAATAAGTGATCACCGCCGTCCATGGACACTAGCAACACCAGGGGAGTTGCAAGTGCACTGCCACCCTGTGTTTGAGGGAGGGGTAGAGGGGAAGTGGACTTCCGGCGCTCTTACTGACCGAACGAAACGCAATAATGCAAGCACCGTTACTTCACGTCGGTTTTCTGTGTGTCGGGTGGTAGTACCCCGGACGAGCCGACCCATTCATGCTGAAACCAGTAATAACTTCAGCGTGGCTCTACCACTACCTCTAATCTATACCACCTACAAATATTTGTTATTATGAGACAAATTGAACATTTCCTCAAAAATGATTTTCATGATAAATTATCGAATTTTAAGTACTGGTTGTACATACTCACTCAAGTCATAATATAATATAAGAATCAAACAATGAGAGTGTGAGTGAGTGAGTGTGTGGTAACTATAAGAGGTAAGTTAGAACTCTGTTTTTCTTGCGTGTTAGATAGCTACTACCTCTGTTCCGTATTTACATATAATTTTTGATCATTAATCCCATATTATTATATCATATCATATATCCCATATTAATCCCTATTTGATGGTAATTATTGACAATATACTAATTAAAAATAAAACCAACTAAAACAAAATTTAGTCCAAAAAATGCACCAGAATGTCTATGATTATAGTTATGAAGGTGCCTAGTCTTAACTTATCAATATCCTAATCATTATATATTTCTTATTTGATTTTCAAGAGCTATTTGGTGTTTCCTCCAAATTCGAAGTTCAATGCTATTGAACTTGAAAATATCCTCATTCTAATATAAATTATGAAGTTCTGAAGTAACAAATATTTCAAAAAATACAAACCAATTAAGAATACTGTCTCTTCAGATAATTTGTAGAAGTAGCACATAATAGTAAAAATGTAAGCTACACCGGAAAAGTTGGAACTTACTTTTAGTCCTAAGGAATGTATAAGAAAACTTTAAAAAAAGTGTGCTTCAATTATTAACAAAGACGCGAGCCGTACTTTATAATTAAAAGATGCCTTACTCTATTCATTTATCAAGTATAAGTAATAGTAAAGATACATAAATCGGAATAATATTGTTATTTGTAAAGGAAAAGTTTGAGCTTGAACCTAAGAAACAAGATAATCGTTGTAGGGATCAATGCCCTGGCAAATTATTATCACTAAGCCTGGCTCGATATTTTCATTTATTAGATTTCCTCATTAAAATGTTCACAATTATTTGTGCTTATAAATGCGCTATTTTAAAACGTTTCCTAGATCAGATCAAAATCTGTGGCGGGTCGGCTTTTATTCATACAGAGTACTGTAATAAATAATAAACTTAGATACATTACTCTATTACTTTTCCTCTTAAAAAATATTTGTTCACAATTAGATATTAGTGCCTCTAGATGCGGAAAACACACATTTCGCGCAAGAATTTTAAAAGTTTCGGGGGCTTGATAAAAATTCTTGCCGGCTCGCCTATTGTTCGTATATGAAATAAGGTATAATTTTTCGATTTTCTGTAATAGTATTATGTGTCAATTTCTTGAAGGGAAATTAAACAACCCATATATAATATTTAGTAAAAAAATGTTCACTGCCGGACATAAATTTCCTAAAAATTGTCAGGACAACAGGTCTTGCGCTTCTCGTATCCGACCATATCGCAATCTTCACCAAGTCTTTGTTCTACCCTGTGTGACTGCCCATGCTGCGTCTGCTAATGAGTGACCGCCACTCGAAAACTGTCCCCAAGGGTCGTCCGTGCAACTAAAAATATGTTCCGCCCACTGCCACTTAAATTCTAATTAATCTAGCAATACTGATGGGTATGTTGATAACTTTGATTCCTCTCTGGATCTTCTCATATCTTACTCGATCACGAAAATAAAATAAAATCAATCTTAGTCCTCTACACTGCCTTTCGATTGACCTGGAGCTCTTATGAGGCCCATCGTTAGCCAGTAAATGTCTCCTGTGAACTATCTAATCATTCGTTCGATACAATTAGGTTTACGAACAGAGAAACATATGTGATAGCTCACTTTATAACACTGACCGAAGTCTCTTTGAAATCTATAAATATTTCATCGTGTCTTTAAATGTGTCACATACAAAGTAATGACGGCCCAGTCGTCGCTTATACTGATACCTCGTCAATCGATATAGGTTCAAATACCACAATACAGGCGAATTTTTGCTGAAGGAAATCTTCGTGATATAACATGGTGGTAGAAGATTTTCTAATAACTGCTTGGCTAGTTAAATGAAAATCTGTTACCAAGACTTCTAGCAGCTGCAGTTAATAGCTGTTCTCGCCTTTGGAATGAACGTTGTACTGTTACATCAGCGTTTATGATTTTTCGAGTTTTATACTACGTGAAAAAAGATGACCTATAAAGAAAAAAACTATATAAATCGTACATGTTACCATGCAATAGTTACAAGTTATACCACTGCATATGAAATGTGAAACGCACGTCACGGCGCGCGACTCGAACGCGACGCATCGTATCACACCAGTTGCAAATGCAGATGTTACAAATATGTGAATATTTACGATGCTCTGCCGGACGAACGTGATGGCCCATAAAGCACAAGTTGTAGCAAAGCACCGGCTATGATGTCAGGGATATTTTTGGCACAAGCCTCCGCCGGGAAACATCTTTCAGTTTTTGGGTAACTTAACTTTGAAGAAAATATTTGCGAGTTTCGTTCTCTATAATTATCAAGTTTATTGACATAAGTTTTAAAGTATAAAAAATATTATTAAAATTTCCGTCAATTTCACCAAATTAACAATCGCTCGTCATTTCGTTTAAGCGAATTGTAATATTAAACTTTATAATCATAAAATAAAATCTTTCATTCAGAGAGAACATAGTTTGCAGCTTAGTAGGGTGTTTCATGTATGCTATATATGGGGTTTCACAAGCTGGTTCGGAAGTGCTGTATTACTTTATTGAGCATAGGCATTCTGTAAACTCTCGCTAGTGGCTTAAAGCAGCTGAAGTGCACACAGCAGCCACATCCCGGCAAACAGCTACCACTCTAGCGGGCCTTGCAGCGGAATCCTCCCGCTTAGGACTGAAAGATTGTTCTGGTTGGGAAGATGCCGTAAAGTAGATATGCGAGAAGGTTGGCAGACCGAGCGAAATAACAAAACAAGGTGGACGACGTAGGGCGATGGTCGATGTACTTTACTAACTTTCTCCAGTAGTATTGGATATTTTTTCTTTACACTGGATCAAGAAAGGCGAAGGCGTACGCTTGTGTACTGGAATGTATCCTGCGCATTTGATTGTTTCTACATATCAATGTCGGAGTTAGACAATCACTGTGACCGAAATCGGTCAGGAGCATCATCATCAATTTTCATTAATTACATAATTTTGAGAATGACATTCAAAATCAAAATATCCTTTATTCAATTTAGGTCCTGAGAAGGCGCTTATGAACGTCAAAGCTACCACCGGTTCGGAAAACAGACTAGGCCGACAGAGAATAACCGGCAAGAAACTCGATCTGGTTTGTCTTTTCATGTCATATATTTTTACAGGAACATAAATATTTACATTCGTTATTAGTGGATGCACAGAGAGGGGCGTCATTTCCAGACGCCATAGATATTAAAACCCATTTGAAATGGTTCTTGAACTCACTATCAGGGAAATCGGTAATGTGTTTTGGGACTTTGTTATAAAACCTAACACTATTACCTAAAAAAACTGTTTTTGGACTTAGTGAGCCTTAAGCATGAAATGACCAATTTGTTCCTGTTTCTAGTATTTAAATTATGCTGGTATTTTATTAAATTAGTAGTTCCATATAGCACAAAAAAGTACCATTTATCATGGTATAGATATATCACATAGGTAAGACGAAAACGTCCGGTGAAGCTGTAAAGACTTTGCCAGGTCAATAGAATAGTCAGTTCGAAGAAAAAAAAGGTAAGATGAAATAATTTCATATCACAAATAAATTATAGATAAGTATATATAGTGATCGGTTTACGGTTGTTAGTGATTATGGTTCACGTTATCGCTATCTTTCCAGTGGCAAGAAAAAGGGCTAAAAGAAGATGAGAAATCACATTACTTGTGATTTGTTTACTGTGAAATTTATTTTATATCATCGTCGTTAAAGGTAAGTAAAATAATACGAGGCTTGTAAACTTATATGTGACGTATTACTGTGACTTCACTTACCTGAAATTCCATAGGATAAAATGTTAGGTGCACGTCCTTTAAGTGGGTTTGTTTCCTCAGTGCAAACAGAGAGTAATTAACCGCGGTGCCTTTGTTTGCCTCTTCTAGAAATTGCTTTAAACGCAACATGTTTGTACTTAGACCATCGAGACCTCTAATTGGTTTGCTTTGATGCCAGATACCAGTCCAGCCAGTTCTAACAGACATATCACTAATTTTCAATAGCTCTATTTGTGTATAGATAAAAAGAGCCGAATGTTGGCATTTGTTATTATTTGTCAACCGAAAATATTGATGCACACATACAAACATATCTCATATATTTCTCAGATATACTTATATTAATTGTTTAAATAAACGAATAAGGAGTTATGAGGTAAGTGGAGGTGAATAGTGACTACAAAATATGACGTACTGAAAATACAAATGTACGCACCTTATTTTTGTATTTTCCAATTAGATTATTTCTGTCAATGAAAAAAATACTGCGGAAAATTTCAAACTTTGGAAACATATTTGATAGTTTCAGTAAATTTAACTAGTTGGTACCCCAGGTTCTATTCTCTTAAATCGGTTTTTATCGGTTCACATGAACTACGTGTTTTTATGCATTAGATAATTATTATGGATTATTTTTACGTTTATAATAGTCATTTTCCTGACACCCCACGAAAAAGTATAATGATTATTTAGCTTAGCTAATACTCTGAAATGTCCTGTATCTGCTAAAAAGTGTCGCGTCAAAATCGGTTGATCCAGTTACCTCGGACAAACAACAGATATTTCAGTTTTATTTATATATATTTTTGTTTAGACTATTATGCATTTCATAAATAAACGTATATAGATCTTTGACAGAGAAATTGGAAAGATTATATACTTCCAAACTAGGCTTAAAAAATCAAGTTTACTGTATGTGACTACGCAGTTAACTTAGCCGTGAATAGACACATGTAAGTAATAATGGGTTTGTGGTCCTTGAAACCATGTAATTTGAACCTTTGAAATAGAAAATGCTAAACATGAGGTAATGAATACATAAATAGCTTAGTCAACTTCTTCAAAAATCTTTAACGATAATTTTATATAGGTCTGTGTTGTTTACTAACGATAAACTTTATGTACCTATACAGGAAAAAATATAAAAATGATAGCAAAATTCATTAGAAAATATTTCTGTAAACAATGTCCGTTGACTTCCCCTCTCCTGCGCATGCGACCATACCGCTTGTCCTACTGGATACATCACTGAACGCATAGTGCTGTTAACTTTGTATTAAATGAAACTACCGTAATCATTTTTCTTTTAGAGAAGGGCCAAGTATGTAAAAAACAAAACTAAAAGACATATCAAAATCTAGATACTGGTTTGTACGTGATGCGTGATCACAGACTCCTGTGATTTTATATGTATACTAGCCTTTGCCCGCGACTTCGTCCGCGTGGAATAGTTACTTTGGGCAAACGCTAACACGTAGCGGAAGCTCTCAAGAGGAAAAAAATCCCGATTTTGAAACATTCTTCATTAGTGTTCCACTTCTATAGGTCTTAGCGTAATGATATATAGCCTATATCCTTCCTCGATAGATGAGCTATATAACACTGAAATAATTTTTCAAATCGGACTAGTAGGTCCTGAGATTACTGAGATTTTTACTAGCCGACCCGTGTCCACTTCGTTGGGCGGTAACGGTCATTATCAAGCTACAACTTTCCTCTAGAACTCAATTATATATATCTCATAATTAAGGCAGCGTTCGTAAGAAACGTTTTCGTTCGACTCCCCAGATATTTCCCCCTACAACCTCACAAACTTTACCTCTTTATCATATTAGTATAGATTACAGATAATATAATTAGTTAATAGCTTCTGCCCGCGACTTCGCATGCAAATACGGTTTAGTAGTTCCTGAGATTACCCCCTACAACGTCACAAACTCACAAACTTTACCTCTTTATAATATTAGTTGATAGAATATAGCCCCTGCCCGCGACTTATAGTAGTAATAGTTCTCTGGGCTAAAGCTGACACAAAGCAGAAGCACTCAAAAAAAAAAATCTCGACTTTGAAACATTTTTCATCTGTGCTCCGCTCCTACTGGCCTTAGCGTGATGATATATAGTCTATAACCATTATCTGTGAATGAGCTATATAACGCTGAAAGAATTATTCAAATCGGACCAGTAGTTCCTGAGATTACCCCCTACAATGTCACAACGTCACAAACTCACAACTCACAAACTTTACCTTTTTATAATATTATTATTATATTATTATAGTATAGATTATTAGTAAGTAATAGTATATATA